>JALPQD010000486.1:803234-823324 GCA_023101885.1 Typhlomys cinereus
TTTGGTGGGCGAGACAGTCTCTGTCAATCTAAATTAGTAATGTCACCCCCCCAATGAACTAGCTCAAACTAAGGAAATAAGTAGCCTTTCAGAATTACTTTTATTAACTAAAAGATTCCATTGCAAAAAGGTTTAGGATGCCCCCCCCACCCCGTTCCTGTTTTGCCTAGAGTACAGAGAAATGGTCTCTACTTAGAGGAGTTCCTGGGATTCAGTCCTCCAGGGATAACCCTTTAGACTCCAGGAACAGCTAAGTGCTTTTAGACCTCAGGAATAATGATGGTGGAGCCATGGTTGTTTCTTTCTGAGTTAATCAGAAACATTTGCAGCTAAACCACAGGACCCTGCAGATAAGGCAATTGGGAAGAAATGGAATGCTTAAATACCAGAACGCAGCCCGTATCCAAACAGGTGTGCGGGGACACAGCACAAACAACCTTCCCAGTGTTCTGCTCTGTCCAAGCGGACCTCTTGCAAGAGACTTTTCTTCTCTTGAAAAATAAAATAATAATAATAACAATAACAACAATAATAAAAAATCCCCACATAACCCCCAAATCCAGACCTCTGGAATCCTTCTCAGCCACAGCTGGAAAAACAGCTCCTTTCAGAAAGTCGAAATCAAGAGTTGTTTTCGTTTTCTTCTCCTTTTTTGCAATGGCAGACCAACAAAACCTTTGGGGGAGAAAGAGGAGGGGAGAGTGCTGGCTGCTCCCGTGTAGCGGTAGGCAGGAGTTTCATGAAAGACTCAAGTCTTTGGGCCATGGCCACTTTGTGTTGGGTAGGGACAGTCTCGAAAATAATGTTTTCCCCAGTGTATGTCTCCGCCCCATGTGACTCTTGCCTTAAGATCATGGATGCTTAAGATCATGGCTGGGTTTCCACCAAGACCTGCTAAGTACCCAGCCGTCATGCTGGAAAGCTGCCCGGGGTCACACAAACTGCCCTTCATATGTCATTTCTTTCAGGACGAGGAACCTGGAAATAGACAAGTTAAATATTTCCCACCAGGCTGTTTTGGAGTTGGGAATTGTCTGTTCTTTGTCCACCTGAATCTAAGAAGAAGAAAAAAAGGTACAAAACACGTAGACATGTGACACTTTGCACGCCTGGGTGGCCAGCGGGAGTGGGTGGTCTTTGGTCTTTGCTTTGGCTGTCCAAATGCCAGTCCAGTTGCTGGCTGTGGAGGCACTCGCCCCTTCTGAGCCTCTTTCCACCATTACCATGACACCTGTGTGTGGCATTGATGAGTTAACATACAAACACACACACTGTGCCCCGTGTGGAGGTAACACGTGAAGAGGACATCATATGCATCTATACACAGTCTGTTTAGATTTCATGTCTCTGTGCACGTGGAGTTCACAGGATGGTCTGGTCCTTCCATCCCTTCCTTCCATCTTCTTTGTTGTTCACCACTGCGTAAGCCACGCTGACTGGCTTGTGAGCTTCCAGAGATTCTCCTGTCTCTGCCTCCAATCTTTTCTGAGGCGCCCTGGGAGTACAGAGGCATGCCATCTTGTCCGGCTTTATGTAAGTTAAGGGATTTGAACTCAGGTCCTTACATGTGTGCGGCAAGCTCTTTGTCCTCTGAATCATGTCTCGAGCCTCATACATAACCATCATTGTCATCATAATTATTATTATTGCTATAGGCCTTACTACATAGTCCAGGCTGGCCTTGAACTTAACAACTCTCCCACCTCAGGGTTGAACCACCATCCCTCGCTAGTTACCTCTGCAGCTTTTCTGTGGTAGTGGACAGTGCCAGTCACAGAGCGAATGCATGGTCCCTGGAGGGTTTAGCTGAATGATTGTGACCCCTCTCTTTGGCATTTCTCCTTGGAACGTCTCCCTGCCTCATTACACATTCTGAAATCCCTCTCCCTGCCTCTGCTGTAGCTGTGAATCCGTTTGAAGGATGGAACAGTACCACAGAGGGAAGAGACCACTGTGTTGAAGTCATTGGTTAACCTGCTTCAAATTCTACCCCGATCTCTTCCAGCTTTGACTTCCTCCTCCGTGGAATGGGAATGATGCTAGGGCTCTCTCTCTCTGTCCCTCTTAAGCAAGCACTTCGAGTGCTTTTCCTGAGTCCTTCTAACCCACCCCTGGTGCTTCCTTTTTCTGGGCACTGCTCTATTTCCGTTTTGAACTCTCTACCTGGCTTCATCTCTCAGCTGAGGACCGATTGAGTTCTGAATGAACTCTTTGAAACTTGGGGTTTCACAATGGTACAATCCAACTCTGGCTACTTCTAGAATAAGGTGGAAGGCAAACCTTCCTCTTAGGATCATTATTTCTTCTAAGAAATGATCAGGGTGAGAAAGCCTTCTTTATATTGTAACCAAGAGGCAAGGGAAAAGCTAAGGTTCTCTCTCTGTTTCTCTCTCTCTCTCTCTCTCACCTCTTCTTTCCTAACCCCATGGCAAGTATTATAAATAGGCCTTTTTCTTATCTGATCCTCTCCTAAATGGTTTTCATTTGAAAACCACAGTTAATTTTAGATAATGGTCACAGATAATCTTGAATTCATGTGTAACGCAGGCCCTGGTTCTAAGAACAACGTGACATTTCTAGCAAACCTTGTTTTGGCCCTCTTCCTCTCCCAGTCCTTCAGCCAACACCTCTGACTCTGTTTGTTAGAAGTACGGAGCTCCCTTTTCTAGAAGCAGAGAGATGGGGCGACACTGAAGCTTTCTTGCCCGGTGTCCCCAGGGTCAACTCTGCATGGAGTGGCCTCTCTCGAGTCTCCCTGGGCCTCTCTTGGTGATCCCGTGCTGATAATATGTTGTCAGTATTGTGCAAGGGCGGCTGAAGGAAATTTTCTTGAGTAACAAGCTGTTTTTCAGAGCCTGGGCCACATTTGTCCTGGCCAGAGTTAAGAGGTAAAGAACATTCCACTTGTAAGCTTGCATGGAAAAAAAACACTTGAAAAAAGTTTTTTTTTTTAAATTTTATTTTCTGCTAACAAGGTATGTAGGGGACTCAGATTCCAGTAAGCAAAGGTTAAAGTGGGGCTGACTTGCAGAACACAGTCATCGCCCCCTCCACCCCTTAGTTTTTCCATAAAGTGCCTTGAAAAGCCACTGTACTAACAAACATGTTGGGAAGGGAAAGGCTCCAGGCCAAGAAGCCGCAAGCTTAGATGGGGGGAAATCTGAGCCCCGAGGCATGGCTTCCTGGGCAGTTATGCCTCAAGAAGGGACTAGGCTTAGCATATCCCCCCAAACAGAGAAACAGATCTCCAGATGTCCTGCCTACCCTCCCCCCCAAAAACAGTGCTGGCTAACAGGACCAAGCCACTGTCTTTGATGGGGGCACCGTGCATGAGCCATGATCCCCAAGTCTCCACAAGAGCCTTTCTCCCCAACTCTGTCTCTACCTGACAGTCACTCAAAGAGAAACCTTTCTTTTGAAGGCTTAAAGCCAAATTCAAAGTGACTTCCCCAGAAGCTCCACCAGGATTTAGGTCTTCTTTTCAGTTTATTATTTATTTATTTGTGCCAAACAAACAAGCTATCATGCAACGAAACACAGAAGGATACAATGCTCCAGGAAACTAGACCAGCCACCGATAAAGGAAGACATAACCTACAAAGTGCTGTGGAGTCCACATTCATATATGGCCCAGTCCTGGCTCCAGAGCACAGGAAGCCTGGGAGACAGACACGCGCACGGATGAGGACCTGGCATATGATGGACAAATCGCTGGGAATGGTTAGATGACTTATTAGTTAGTGTTGAGAAGCATCGTGGATCAGGGGTTATAGCCTCTGTATTTGTCTGCTATCAAATGTGTACACTTGATAGGAAGCATGATGTTAGTGGGAGTTTCTACAATTAGCAGGAGGAAAAAGCATGGCTTAGACTGAAGGAACGCATTTTTTTTTTTAAAAAAATTTTCTTAAACTTTATTTTATTTATTTTTAAGTGTGTGTGTGTGTGAAAGAGAGAGAGAGAGACAAAGAGAGAGAGAGAGAGAGCACTGTGTGTCCCTATGGACACATCCTGGATGGCTTCTACCTCCTTGTTGCTTCCCTCTGGGATTTTCCCAGGCTCCCCCCACCAGGGCCAGAAGCGCAGGCCACTGCTGTTTCTGCCTGGTGTTTTTATCTGGGACCTGGGATCCGAACTCAGGACCTTCTGCTTGCAAGTCAGAGTCTTAACTCCTGAGCCAACTCTCTGGCCATAGAGAAACTCTAAGGAAAACCTCACATCGCAAAAGAGAAGGGGAAAAAAAAAAAGAGGTGGGTTTGATACCAAAATTGATCATTTCTTTTTACTGAAAGATATCCAACTTGAAGTCATTAGAAAAGAAGATTTTAAAAACTGGGCTAGGTTCTTCCAAACATTCAGTACTAAGAAGCAATCTGGGCCAAGTGGAGGAAGATCAGTGAGCCAAGCAGAGGAGGAGATCAGTCTCAAAGAGAAGAGCCGAGGAATGCGCCAGGACACCACAGAGGTGCGTCCAGGTGGGCCTCACCCCCCAGAGAGGCTCTGAGTCCTCAGAACAGCGCGAATTGCGATCACTGCGATGGGTGGGGCGGTGCAGCGCTCCCACGGGTAAGGATGGGAAAGTGGGTCTTTGCCCATTGTCGACCGGCTTCCCGGGGACACATGGCTGAATGTTTCCCTCCAAGCCTGGCACCCGGTTTATTGTCCTGGGGCTGGGTTAAGAGGTGGGATCTCCAGAGGCGAAAGTGTCACGGGGACTCTGACCTCATGAAGACGTGATAAGTGCCTCACTTATCAAAGGGACGGGTGGTGGCTGAGGCGGTGAGTGACCCTCTTCCCCTCCCCTTTCCTCTTTTCTTCTCTCTTCTCCTCTCCTCCCCTCCTCTTTCTTTCCTCTCTCCCTTCTCTTCCTCCTCCTCTTCCTCTTCTTTACCTTCTTTTTTCTTTTCCTTTTCCTCCTCCTCTTCCTCTTCCTCCTGCCCCTTCCTCCTACTCTTCCTTCTCTTCTTCTTTTCCTTCTTCTCCTCATAATTCCCTCCTCCCTTCCTCCCTCCCTCCCTGCCTGCCTGCCTCCCTCCCTCTCTCCTTCTTTTCTTTCCTCCTTCTACTTCCTCTCCTTGTCTTTCCATGTGTTGCCTGCTTTCCTTCATGCCCTGACACAGAAAGAAAACCCTTGTCAGACGTGGCTCTGTTTTCAGCACTCTGAGTTTCATGACCTTCCAACTTCTAAAGCTGACACGGTCAACAGGTGTCTATTGCAGCTGTAGGAAACAGCAAGAATACACATCTCTTCTCAGCAGCCCATCTAAGGAAGCAGCTTCCCAAATCAAGATCCTGTGCTCTAGAGTCATCCATTCCACTTCGGAGTATCCCCAAGAAGTCCTCGCTTGGGTCTGCGAGATCGAATATGGAAGGATGTGAGGGAGCTGGCACCAGTGCATGCTGGGACAGGCCGGGAGGAGGGGGCACGTGGGAGCCGATTGTCACAGTGCGGCAGTTGGAACCAACGCTTTACCCGGTCACGCTGAAGACCACGGGACTGGACGAACCAGCCAAAAGGGCACCCATCTGAGCCACTAAGATGCTCCATGGCAGTCAGAGGTACCAGACCCCAAGATCAGTGGTTTCCAGGAACCCACAGACAGAAGATTCTGGATTGTAACCAGAGAGTCAAATCCAAGACCCAAGAGCACAGCAGAGACCTGCTAAGAGATGAACATTTTACTTGCAAAGACAGTCGTGGGCATCTGCTGCTCAGTCACGGCTCTGAACTCATCCTTCTCATCCACGGCTGGACCTCAGCGTCCATAAAAATACAAAGACTGTGCGATGCCCCTCTTGTCAGTTTACTTGTCCTGAGGTCAGTGGGGAAGACCCAGTGCTTCTACATCCAGGTGCGAAGTTCACTCTTAGTCACTTATCTATCCCTAAAGTAAAAGACCTCTTGGCCTCACACGTAGCCCAGGCCCCAAGGTCACCAGGATGGATTTTCCATAGGGCTCTGTTACCATGGCGAACTTCTCATAATATAGGAATTAGGGCTCAGGGGGTTAAGGCTTTCCCTTCATAAATTAAAGGATCTGAGTTCAGATCCACAGATCCCATGTTAAAACGCCAGCAGATATGACTGCGGTTATATGAAATTCTGAATTCAGAATGCAGAATATGAAATTCTGACTCTGAAAGCAGAGAGGGGGAAATCCCAGAGAAAAGCAATAAGGAGGTAAGAGCAATTCAGAATGAATCCCAAAGTCAGGATTGGGCCTCTACTGCATGTGCATGCACACACGCGTGCATGCACACACGCGTGCATGCGCGCACACACACACACACACGCACATATACATGCACACACATAAAAAATACGATATAGGCTTTTCTCAAGACACAGGTGAACCACATTTGGTGGAGGGAATGAGACTTTATCCTCTTTCTCTTGGCATGCGAATACTTTAAAAAGCATCTGCTATCGAGTGCCCACTATAGAATGACCCACCACAGCAGGGCCTGGCAGCTGTAAAAACGAAATGAGCAAATGGCAGGCTTGCCTTCCATGCTTGTCGTGGCAAGCCCAGGGGGTGTGGCTCCATCCTCTCAGCCAGAGGCTGCAGTCTTGCTGCAGGACATGACAGGATAGCCACACTGCCTTGGGGAGGGGCGGTCACAGGTCCCCAAGAGGGAGCGGGAGCTGAAGCCCCAAGAATAGAACAAAATCTAAGTCTCTCTGAAGGAAATACGGTGTTTGGACGGTTCCCAAGGAGCACTAAAGTCAACTGAACTAAACCCGGTGAACTGTTTTTACATGTTTGGAGAAATGTAGTCAAACATTGAACAGCTTCCTAGAACCGAATCAGCCGGGCAAAGGTAAGCTTTTATTAGACCTTTACACTACACCAAAGAACGGGTCAGGATGTGGGGTGCAAGAGAGAGAGAAGGCAATGCTTTGTCCCCCATGAGGAGTTTATGCATGGCCATTCAGGCACCTGTTTTTTCAATTCCTGGTAACTGTGTCTTCTGAACTGAAATATTGGCTAAGACACTCAGCTCAATATATTTCATATCTGCTTTGTGCCCGATGACCTGGGGGTGGGGATGAAGGTGGGGGATGGTAATCTCCCTGATCTCAAGACACCCTCCCACACTCTTCCCAGGAAGAGATGAGCACTTGCCAGTTTTTGGAAGCAGAAGAAACGTTTGTGGGAGGTTTGGGTATTCTGAAGATCAAGTGGTTTTTGCAAAACAGATCTAGGTTCAAGTCAGACAGCTATCTCCAAGGCTACAAGGTTCTTGTATCCATACTTAAGTGGCTGGAACCTGGCTTCTAAAGGAAGTCAGATATCCAGAGGGTCCCATATTAGGGATCAGGGGTCCATTGTCTTCTTTTACCCATTTTCAAGCAAGGGATACTAGAAGACATGCTGTGGATTGAAATAGAGAGATATGATTAATCTGAGCACCAAGCAGTGAGTGAAGTATTCTGTGGAAGTTTGAAGGGTTTGCTGTATTGCTCTTAATTTTATTTTTGTTTGGGGAAAACTAAACCAAAAGGGTAAACAACCATTTGGATCCAAACAACTAGCGTTCATGAAATAGAACCTAAATTTGCCCAACTATCAAAGCAAGTGCTTTTTAAACACTAGTGCACACTTTTTCCTAGATGGTGGTATGGGGTCAGAAACATGGTAATGTTGCTTTGTTTTGGGTGAAGTTAATGATTCTGGTGATGATGATGGTAACCATGGTGATGATGGTGGTGATGGTGATGATTATGGTGATGATAGTGGTGATGATGAAGAATTTGGGAGTGGTGTTAAAGATGGTAGTAATGGTAGTCATGACGCTAGTGACAGAGACGATGTTAGGAGATGGTGGTAACCATGGTGATGATGGTGGTGATGTACTGATTATGGAGCTGATAACCCTGAGCCAGTCCATTAGTGGTGGTTATTAATACGTCCTCTCACACAAGACCTTTGGAGTTTCTAGAAAAGGATTCCTTTGTTTCCTTTGTGCTCTCAAGAGCTCATTTACAGTTCTCTGCAGAGTCCAGAAAGGAGAAGCCAGCCTTTCATTCGCTGCTTCTGCTCTCTTCCACGCTGCTGACAGACACTGCAGGCGGCCAGGGCCAGCAGAGGAGAGACACCACCCCGTGACCGTGTCTCTGAGGGTGGCCTTTGGCCACTCTGTAGTGAAACACATGACCCCCTGCCTCGCCCCTGCCACATTAGCCCGGTGACTGGACCCTGACGGGGCCCAGCCCAGTCCAAAGGGATTTGGGATTCGTGTCCCAAACAAGGCACTGATTAGCTGGTAATCACGCAGCGATTAGCAGGTCAGGTCACCTGCAGTTCAGCGCCCATTGTTCCCTGCAAATCCCAGGATGTTTGCCACGCGGTCCCCTGGCCTGCTTGTGTGCCCAGGGCTCTTGTGTGGGGCCTGTGCTCTTCTGTGCAGAGCTGATTAGAGCAAACCCTGAAGTCCCCCCTTATCCCTCCAGCCTGCCCTCTGTTACTCACATACAAAGGGTGGGGGAGAAGAAAGTCCTGCTTCAGGGTCCCACAGTGACAGGGGCGAAGCACCAGGCTGCAGCACCCGTTAGCACATCCACTTCCTGTGAACTGGGGAGCCGGAGTCCAGACAGCCTCGGTGCAGCCTGGGATGCTGCTACAGCCTCAAGCTGTGACCTCGGACGACATCTCTAGCCCCCAAGTCTTGGTCACCTCACCTTTCAAGGAGATCCATCTTCAGTCGTACTGGCCAATTACAATTGCGTATGCTTTAATTTTTAGATACGGACATAATCCAATTAATACAGTCTTTGGCAGGCAGAAGGCACAGAATAAATGCCCCATGCATGCATATTATTAGTTGTCACAGGACCAGCATGTGAAATAGCATCCTTATCTGAAATACCACATGCCTCAAATGCTCCAGTAATGTCATTTCAGATGGAGTTGGGTCTGTCTGGCCACCCTAAGGAGGGGTTGAAATCATCCTGCTGTGTGTGTGTATGCATATAGTACAGTAGGTATAGAAGAGGGCACTGTATATATCTGTGGAAGCCCAAGAGTGGCATCAGGAATCACCCTGGATTGTTCTACCTCCTTGGTGCTTTGCTCTGGAGTTTCCCGGGCTCTGCCTTCCAGGACTAGAAGTACAGGCCTCCACCATTAAACCCAGCATTTTTACATGGGACCTAGAGATCCAAATTCAGGTCCTTTGTCTTGCCAGGCAAAATCTTAACCCCTGAGCCATCTCGCCAGCCTGAGGTAAGATCATTCTAACCCTTCCACTGCAGAGTCCCGTAGGCATGCTCCAGCAGTCCTGACAGTAGCCATCATTTGCATAAACCTGAATCGAAGGGATCTTTGGTGGTGTGTTTTGTCGTGTCACAGTGTGATCTTTTAAATCAGAGCATGGGAAGAGGGTCCATGAAATGATTCACGGTGAATTCTGACCATGAGCACTGCTCTAGTTCCTTTCTGTCAGTATGGTGCAATGTACGACAGAAACAAAAATAGGGCTCGAGTTTGGAGACCAAGCATGGAAAGAATGAGCCTATGGGGAACGTAGCAGATTCGAGTTCTAACCCATATCACAAGGCTTTGTAATCCACCTGCCTTCTAACGACTGGGAGGGCTTGCTGCAGATTCAGATCGAACCAAATCCAGAGTTTAGCCCAAGATTGTGCATTTCTAATGAATTCCTGGGCTTTAATTCCATAGACCCCCACTTGGAGTAAAAGAGGATATACAGTCTTGCGATTTTAAAAAAATGCATGTGCACATTTATATACAAATATAAAAAAATCTTCTAGATCATTCTGAAGATGAAGATGGAAATTATGTTTCTCCCCTCCTTCCTAAATAATTCTCTACTAGACATTCAATTATGAACATGCAAAGCAAACACATAAAAATGCACTAAATGTTATAGATCGAGAAAGTTCTTTCTTTCTCTTAAGTCTTGTCACCCAGCCAGGTTCCAGCACATTCCTTGCCAGATCCGTATGTCCGATGCCCTGATTTTTCTCCTAGAGGCACACTGGCCCTTTTCAGCATGCTAACCACGAGGAAATCACATTAATGCATGCTCATTCTTTAGGCTGCGACTCTCTGAGGAGCAGGTGGGCCCCAGCTCAGATATAGCAACTGGCCAGAGTTCAAGGCCCAGAGGCGTACACGCCAGCCAGGTGCAGGATGGACAGCTATTAACTTGAGTCGGAGAGTTGCTGAGGCCCCATTCTGGCAGCATATGGAAAGGGTGTCCTGACTGATCTCTGGAGTAGAAAAGAACTCAAGAACGACTTTCCAAAGAGCGGGCTGCAAGGAAGACTCAAAGCATATAGGCATGGACCTAAGACCTTCCTTTCCTTGGAGTCTTTTCCAGAAAGATCTGTGCTTGAAGGTCCGTGTCTGTCACCTCCTTCTCAGACTGCTACTGTCCCTGAGAGACTGGTTGAAGTCCAAATGTACAGACAGAGTTAGAATTAGAAAGAGCCCGAGTTGAATTCTACCTTACCATGTAATAGCTAAGCTGCTGTAGACTTTAGAAGTGTCTCTAAATCCTTCTATGGAAAACTGACCAGCCATATAGAATCTTTTGGATTAATAATTGCAGAGCTGAAAATCTTGGTTTCTGTTCAGATACTAAACAGGTTGCAAATGCCAATATGAATAACAGTTATCTATTTTATCGAATGTTGTCATGGTGTGAATGTGAACTGTTCCCCCACGGGCTCATGTGTTTGATTCTTAGCTGGTAGTAATGCTTGGGAAGGTCATGGCAACCTTAGGGGGTGGAGACTTGCTGGAGGAAGGCACATCCTAGGGGTGGGCCTTGAGGCTAGTTAGTCCTCCCTGCTTCTGCTAGTGGCTTGCTCGCTAGCTCTCTTGGCCTTCATAAAAATGTCTGTGGTGATCAAAGCTGCCTCCAGTCTGCCTGCCTGCCTTTTCCACCACAATGGATCCAAACACCAAAACAAATCCCCTTTAGTCTGCGTGGTGTCATGCCAGCACAAAGGGTAACTGACGAGGACTTGCAAGCATCTGTCGTAACACATGGTGCGTACCTGCCTACCTGCCTCCAGAAATGCCCCACCCACCTGCCCACCTAACACTGCTCTTCCTGTCCGGCCTCAACTTTCCAATCAGTTGAGTGGGTCGGTCAGTGGCTGGGGAAAGATAAGTACTCAAGCAAGCGATGCGTGCAGAACTTATCAGAAGTGTTTTCACAGAGTCAGAGAGAAGGGATTTAGAAAGTCAAGAAGGGACTGTAGCAGGGATGGGAACAGAGAAGGCTCCTTAACCCCAGAGGAGCGATAAGGGGCCGAAGCCACGTGAGGAGCACCTAGCACGGCGAAGGCGATGGTGATGTTGATAGTCACTTGGGTGTGATTGAGAAGCAGCGAGGACATCGGCGAGATGTAATAACTGAGTGATTGGTGAGTAGAAACTCATCTTGAATCTGGGCAGTCTCATCCCATGTGCTGGGTCCAGGCGAATAAGAAGCAACAAGGAGAAACCAGTCCGAATGCTAGCGTTCACGGTGCTCTGCTTCCACTATGCTTCTAGTAAACTTACCGTTCTGCGCTTTCAAATGTCAACTTGAGTCAGGTGAACTTTCAGACAGCGCGCACGCGCCGCGCGCACACACACACACACCAGGTAATATCACTACAAAGGCCCTTTCTGCCTTACGTGTATTTTGAGGACAATGGAGCCCATTGAGTCGCTGCCCTGAGTGATAATTATCCTCTTGGACACATGACCTCATTTTCTCAATGTATTAAGCACCCAAATCTGAAAATGAGTGGTATTACCTACTCTATTGACATGGATACAGGAGAACTGAAAGCAAATAAAGCCAGCTTTAGCGCTGTAATCCCCGAAGCAGTAGCTATGGAGGGCGGGTGGCTGCGGACACTCCAGGGATAGAGCACCTGCAATCAAGCGGAGAGGTGCACTGTCTGCTCCCCGTGATACCCTGACCTCCACGGCTGCAGGTTGCAGCAGTGCTGGCACAGCGGAGGGGGCAATGCGGATGTGAGGAACAGCCGCGGTGAGCCACGGGCAAAGTTCCTGACCCCTTCCCTTTTCCTTATCCTTCCTGTTCTTCTCTATCTTGTTTTTCTTCTCTTCTTCCTTCTCCTTTACCTCTTTCTTTCTTTCTTTCTTTCTTTCTTTCTTTCTTTCTTTCTTTCTTTCTTTCTTTCTTTCTTTCTTTCTTTCTTTCTTTCTCTCTGTTTCTTTCTGTCTCTTTCTCTCTCTTTTTATGTCTCTCTTTCTTGCTTTCTCTTTCTCTTTTTCTCTTTCTCTTTCTTTTCTTCTCTTTCTTTCTTCTTTCCCTTTCTCTTCTCTCTTCTGTCTCTGTCTCGCTCTCTTTCTTTCTTCTTTCTTTCTTTCTTTCTTTCTTTCTTTCTTTCTTTCTTTCTTTCTTTCTTTCTTTCTTTCTTTCCTTCCTTTCTTTCTCCCTTTTCCTTCCATCCCTCCCTTTCATCCTCCTTCTCTTCCTTCCTTCTTTCTCCCTTTTCCTTCCATCCCTCCCTTTCATCCTCCTTCTCTCCCTTCCTTCTTTTTCCCTTTTCCTTCCATCCCTCCCTTTCATCCTCCTTCTCTTCCTTCCTTCTTTCTTTCCTTCATCTCTTCTTTCCTTCATTCCTTTCTTCCTTTGTTCTCCCTCCCTCCCATCCTGTTTCTCCTCTCTATTTTCTCCTTTCATTTATTGTCCCTCCCTCACTTCCTTTCTTCCTCCCTCCTTCTTCCTTCCTTCATCCTTCATTTCCTCTCCTCCTCATTCCCTGTCTCCTTCCTTTCTCCATCCTTCCCTCTTTCCTCTTTAATTCTCTTCACCCTTTCTTCTTTTTTCCCCTTGCTCTCCCCCTTTCTGATGCTGCTAGAGTTGTGTGTGTCCAAGGTGCTGGATAGGAGGTGTAGGAGGGAGCAGAGCTTGCGGGCATGGAGACCGGTGATCAGTGAGCAGTGGCCCCAGAATCCCACCTGGAGCTTCTTGTCAGGCTCCCGACCTCCACCGCGGCTCCTCTGCAGGTCTATTAGTACTTCCAGTGACTCCTTCTCATCTAGATTTCTAGAAACGTGGGTGCCGGTGGCAACAGTTGGGGTGCCTGTGGGAGATAGCAGAGTATCCCCACATCTTTCTAAACACAGGGGTCAACTCCCTTTTCTGGAACTTTCTGCATCACCTGCTCTTGACATGAATTTTGTTCCTGCGTCCTGGATCCCACCCCCAGGAATGGCTCCCAAAGCCCTTGTTGTGACCTCTCTTGGAAAGGCCCAAAGTGGGTGCTCAGAGGAGGCAAACCTTAAGCAGGTCCCAGGAGCTCCAAGAAGGGGCTGCTGACCAGGTTGTCTTTCCTGCCAACCCTTTGCCCCTCTGATGCCCCCCACAGCAGTGCCCCTGGAGATTCACCTTAAAAATGCTTCAGAGCAGGAAACCGGGCTGATGGGTAAATCAATCAACCAACAGGTATTTATTGAGAGCACCTAATTTTTACCCAGTAAATGCTGACAGGCGCGGACGACAGAGCGACCGGTAATGGAGCACCTTTCAAAGTCAGACAGAGGACTCGGAAGTGAGGCTCAGGGGTCCTGCTATCCTTCAGCGGATCACCGAGGAGACCCCGGGGTGAGTTGGGCTGTGTTTGCGGACCTGGTGGAGAGGTGGACAAAGAGTGCACATCCACGCTGTGGGGCGTCCAGCCTCCCACAGTCACGCCTGCTTTCAAAAGCTTAACCTGAAATGACATGCATGGTGGGTAGAAAGACGGTTGCTGAAGGTGGCCAGGAAGGGAGCTGATTTAAAAACACTTAAAACGTATTTAGATGGTTTAAATTTGGAGGTGCATCCTCAACAAGCTTCTGGAGAGTCTGGTTTTGTGGGGGCACACCAGGCAGACAGAAGGAGGTGCACGCTTGAATGAAGACCCCTCTGGTTCCAATTCACTATGTCCCACGATCTCAGGGCATAAGAGCAGACAGGGCTTTGCAGATTGGGCTAGATTAGGATCCAGAGCATGCCTTAAGTCTAAAGACAGATATCCTTGTGAAGACACAAATGCAGATGAAGGATGGGAGAAGACAGAGATGAAGACGCCAACGTGGCCACCACGGGCTGAGGCGCTGGATTTCCGACCACACAGAAGCTAGAGAGAGACATGAAGAAGACTTTTCCCTGGGATCCATCCCAGAAATCCCAGGGCCTGTCAACAGTTCAACTTTAGACTTCCAGCCTCTAGAAATGCCAGGAAATAATTGCAGTTACTCTAAGCCTCCTGTTTGCTAAAGAAGCCACGGACAATGATGATGTGGGGAGAGGTGACCTGCAGAGGCGAGGAGATTGGGGGTACGGGTGAGGCTCGGATCTTGAGCCAGGGAAATGAAGTCTCAAGCAGGAAGAATGATGGAGTTTGCTTCCCTGTCCTGTGTGCAGGACAATGCTTGGAACGGACAGGATGTATCTTTCCACACATGAATGATGGTGAAGTGGCTGGCCACCTCTGCAAGTTCCTGAGTGCAGGCTGCGCTTTGTGGAACGAGTTGAAAGCAAAGAAGCCAGAGTTTTGGGAAATGCTGTGGTCTTCTCTACAGTTTTCGGTGCCCCAGAATGCAAGTCAGACGTGGGACAGAAGAAGGTGAATTCATGGTGAGCTAGGCAGGGACAGAAGTGTCCCTAGCTAAGACTAGTTGGGGAGCCTCACAAAGAGGTTGACTTCTAAGTAGAGGATGAAAGACTTGAGTGTTAGGGAAAGAAAGAGAAAAGAGAGAGGAGAGAGAATGGAGAGGAGGAAGAGAGAGAAAGAGACAGAGAAAGAGAAGAGAGAGGAGAAAGACAGAGAAGAGAGCGAGAGAAGAGAAAGGAGAGAGAGAGAGAGAGAAGAGAGAGAGAGAGAGAGAGAGAGAGAGAGAGAGAAATCCTTTAGTAGAGCCGTGCCTGACCCTGAGATCTCACACATCACACACCACCATCTGGGAACCTTTGAGAGAGTGAACAAATGAATGAACTGGTGCAATGACCCAGAAGCCAAGAGCAGAAAGCACACAGGCGAGGAAGGCCGTGTGATGTCCATTCTGAACAGCCAGGGCGAGGCTGGGGGAACAGGTAGGATGCAGGACCTTGCAGCGCTCGAGGCTCAGAAGAAGCCAGAAGACGGGGCCTTGGAGGAAAAGAGTGAGCTGAGAAAACCAAAGGCTTGTGCCCAGGAAGATTCTAGGCAGAAAAGTCTTGGAGACGGGCCTGTAAGGAGTGTTGGGGAGGAAGACTGCGGAGGTAGAAGACAAAGGCAGCTGCAGATCCTGGAGTCAGAGGTGTGTGGTCTCAGAAGCTAGAGGGGACGGATACACGACCGGCACAGCGTTTCCCAGTCAGCCCACTGTGCACTCAGGACCTGCCAGTCACAGTACTGGCCATTTGCAAATACGTTTTCTTATGACTGAAATTCATACTGACATGTAGTGTCATTAGCTTTAGAAAAGAAGAAATGAAGAACTGGTTCTTCCTCTGATAATGGGGCCAGTGTCATGAGGACATGGTTGGCGGGGGGGCGGCCCCTGCTCAAGAAGCATTGGTGGGTGCTTGCTCTGAACACCACGCCCTGCACAAGGCCTCCACCCACTCCCTTATGGACCCTTGCAGCCTTCTAGAAGGTTCCGGCTTGATCCTCATCTTTCAGTTGAGGAAACCAAGTGTCTAATTTTGCCAATGTCTCTTAAACAGGCCGAGGAGATGGATCGGCTGATAAAGTGCCACCCCCACAAGCTTAAGGAGCTGAGCTGGGATCCCCAGAATCCATGTAAAGGAAGCTGGGGGGACAGTGTGAGCTTGTAACCCTAGTTCTGGATGAGGAGTGGAAACAGGCGGATTCCTAGAGCTCATTGGATGGGCAGCCTAGCCAAACTGTTGGGTTCTAGGTGCATGGAGAGACCTTGTCGCATTAAAACGTCCCCTCACACCCAGTGCCCACAGTGTTGGGTAAGACCAGGATGCAGAACTGAGCACATCTGGACAGACAGCCAAGCATTTCCCAGTCTTCCCTTGTTCACCTGCAGGTTTTCTCCAATGCTTGATCTGCTGCAGATGAAACAGCTCTCAGATGGATGGAATCGCCCACTCTGCCGTTACTTCTGCTCTTCGAATCAGGCCGCTGGGTGCTTGCTAGACCCTCTTGCTCTTCCAACACTCTGCATTGCTCTCCTTAGTGGAATACTTCCTGGAGCCCTCGCCGAGGAACACGGGTTTCCCAGAAGCGTTACAAAGTCAGGCCTTGGGTCCACGATGTCTGCTCCCCGCTCCCAAAAAAGCAGCCATGTTTGGGAGTGCACTAAATACAGAGCATGACCGAGAGGCAGCGGATGTTTCCAAAAGGGAAAGTGCAACCCGAGACAGTAGTCCTGCGGATCATAGGAGCCCGTTAAAGTCGCTGATGAGCTAGACTGCAGGGACGCTGAGATCCCGACAAAGGAAAGAAAAGGGATCAATAAGAGATGAAAACTGGGCTAAATGGCTGCGATCTGCTCCTCTGCAGCCACGTCTTTGAAAGCTAGTCTGCTGCGGACTCGTCGCTGCTTCTCCTCCTTCCACCATGGCATGTTAGTGCCCAGGGGTAGAGAGGCATCCTGGAGCCACTGGGAAGTGGCAGAAAACCACAGGTCCTTCCCACTGCTGTGGGTGTTGGGTGCAATGGCAAAGGGTCTGAATGGGAGAGGCTGAATGTAAGGGAAATACGTTCTCTCCCTCCCTGCCTCCTTCCCTGCCTCACTCTCTTTTTCTTTCTTTCTTTCTTTCTTTCTTTCTTTCTTTCTTCTTTCTTTCTTTCTTCTTTCTTTCTTTCTTTCTTTCTTTCTTTCTTTCTGTCTCTCTTTCTTTCTCTCTCTTTCTTTTTTTCATGATATGTGTGTGCTTGTGTGTGTGTGTGTGTGTGTGTGTGTGTATGTGTGTGTGTGTGTGTGTGTGTGTTGTGTGTCTTTGTGTGGATGGATGGATACAGGTCCCCTTGCCAGCACGTGCATGTGGTGATGAGAGATTGGCTTTGCGCATTGTCCTCAGTCCCTCTCCACCTCATTCACACATGCATTCGTTCATTTAGTCAGGACCTGTCACTTAACCTGGGGCTTACCATTTCCACTCTACTGACTGTCCATCAAGCCTTTGGGATTCCCCATCTCTGCGCCCCCATTGCCACACCTGATGTTTGTGTGGGTGCTGGTGAATCTGAACCCGCATCCTCATGCTTGTATAATAAGCACTTTCACCAATTATGTGCTCTCTCTCCAGTCCCTGTTTTCTTAAACTTTCCTCCTCCCCTTCACCTTCCGATCCCCATACACCTGCTGCTGATGAGGGTTTTCTGCACCATTTTGATGACTCATTGGCCAGCTGAGTGACCTCAGGCAACTCATGTCACCCAAGTCTTAGTCTCTTCATAACCATGTCAGGGTTCTCCATAGTCTTCCTCATCACCATCTGTGTCTCCACCATGGATTGCCACTCCCAAACCAACACCACTGTGGCTGAGTACCTAATGGCTGTATGGAGGGCAAGGCACAGGGTCAGGAATTCCACACGGTATCAACTGAATGGTGCTGGGCATGGTGTGATCAGAGATCCTTCTCTGATCTACACATGGGTCTTCATGGATCCTTCCAGGCACGGTGAGGGTAGGAGGAAGGTGGAGGATCCCGTCCACAATGAATCCTTAGCAGAGATCCTCCTGTCAATCACCACAACTCTCATCCGTGAGGAATCCCTAGGGGAAAGTGTAAGTTCAAGTCACAGTGATTCCAGATTGACAATTCAGGGTCCAGGGCTAGAGCACAGGCATGGGGAAGGCTACAGAAAGTGTTGCTTCAGCGAGAGATTGCAGAGGCCCACAGGACTCCACCTTCTCGACGGAGAACATCTGGCCATTGCTATTCTGATCCGATCCTCCTGCCCCAAGGCCACAGCACAGGGCTCCCCCTGCAGTCCTTTACACCTGTGGGCGGAGCAAAACCTTTACATTTCCTGCCTTGGGCTTTACTTAGTCTTCTTCTGGCGGGATTTAGGGGTTTCCCGTCCACCTAGCAGAGAACCCCCTTCTCCATTCCAGTATTCTGCTAGTGTTCAGAGATTACCTTCACGGTGCAGGCAAAGAAACAAAGATGGAGGTGACCACTGTCTGGCCTAGATATTGCTCGATTCATTCAACATTAAGGAAGCTGCCACTGTGTGCTAGTGCCGAGTAGGGCAGCCAGGCCTAGGACAAAACAGAGGGCAATCCCTGCCCTTTGGGCCATGCTGTACTTGCCACTAACCACCTCGGAACAACACTTGATGATGTTGACACTCAGAAGTCCCCTGGGATTCTTCTCCCTCACCCCAGGACCTCTGTACCCTTCTCTTTCCCCTGTCGCCTTCTGCCATGTCTTTCTTCTGATGTCACCCTTGGATTCCTTTCCTTCCTGCATCTTGTCTCTGCTGTTCCCTGGTCACGCGTCCCCCTTGGAGAAGGGAGACATGATCTTGTTTTTTAAACATCTCTGTTTATCTTGTCTCTGGATACTGGGCTATGCAAGAGTCTGGGTGTCCAACTTGTCACCCCTGGAAAAGGGCTTCTCACCAGACTGAGAGTTTAATATGCTTCTTGTGGGTGGTCCGCAACGAGTCTGGGCAAGGTCCATGCACATGGTAAGAAACAAAACAATAAAAAAAATTTACCAGATCTCTTCCTTCCTATCTAATAGGGGATTCTTCCAACTGTAATGTTGTGTCATCCCGAGTGCTGGGATTACAGGCGCGTGTCACCACACCCCTGTTTTATTTGGTGCCGAAGATTGAACCCAGGACTTCATGCTGCTAGGCCAGCACTTTACTAACTAAGTCATTGTCCCCAGTACTCAGGAGGAGGAAAGAGCTGTGCATTTGCCTAATACTGCTATCTGCTAGATGTTATATGACAGCTTTGTAGATACAGCATGTAGAAATGATTAATTCATTCTAACAAAGGGAAAACTGAGGTGTAGAAGGCCTAAGCCGTATGTGGTAGGTCCCATGTAATAAGTGACAGAGCCTCAGGATTCTGTGTTGTTCTGTTTCTGGAAACACATACGTGCACACACACACACACACACACACACACACACACACACACACACGCATTCATGTGGAGGAGACATAGGAGAGTTTGCAGTGGGCAGGGTCTGTGTGACATTCATTATCATTATTATAAACATTTGTTTATCTCTCATTCCTGATTCCTGCTGAGGAACTTCATTTTGCTGGCTGTAGAGTTGTGTTGTGTAAGGGAGGGATGGGATGTGCAGTTACATAACAAAGTGGATGCAGGTTGGGACAAATCTGGGGTCAGGAGAGTCAGGGTGCCTGGGTTCAAGCCCCGGCTTATTCTATCCAAGTCACCTCCACTCTGAATGAGGACAGAGAAACTTTTCTCCGTGTGTTGTTCCATGTAGATCTTTATTCAACACCCAGAAAAGCAGAATAAACCACCGTTGTATTGTGGGTTATTGTTGTTTCTGCCCTTCACCGGCCAGAAGTCTTGCGTGCAGCTCTTGCTGTTTCCAAACTTTATTTCTTCTGGGCTCACCTGGGGTAATGCTTTCCATGCAGAAACTTGGCTTTGAGATTCAGACGACGTGTAAAGCCCTAGCCTCCAGCACCTGACTTAGCAGTACTTACTGCTTTTTTTCCTTAATTTATCTATTCTTTCACAACTTCATTCTTCTATGCATGCATTTAAATACTACATGTGTGTATATGTGTGTTTGTGTATGTGGATATATGTGTGTGTATATGTGTATGTATATGTGTAAATGAGGGTATGTATATGTGTGTATATGTATATATGCATGTGTATGTGTGTATGTGTGTGTATATATATGTATGTGTATGTGTGTGGTGTGTGTGTTTATGTGCATATATGTGTATGTGTGTGTGTTTATGTGCACATGTGTGTGTGTGTTTGTGTGTGTGTGTGTGTGTGTATGTGTGTGTGTGTGTGTGGCTTAATGCATGCTCCTTCTCTTTCCCATTTTTGGGGAGAGCCAAGAAACCACTGTTAAGACTCATGGGAAAAGCAGGGAACAAATACACATTGCAGCTGCATCTTGCCGAGGCAGAGG
>JALPQD010000486.1:830775-893276 GCA_023101885.1 Typhlomys cinereus
TCTCTCTCTCTCTCTCTCTCTCTCTCTCTCTCTCTCTCTCACACACACACACACACACACACACACACACACACACACTAAGTAAAGTTAAAGAATAGTCTCTCTACATGTTACATGTTTGGCAAAACTTAGAACACATGGAAATATGGCTCTTCATCTTTGTTTAGCTATGTACAAACCTCCATTAATTTTTGACAGAGGCACAAAAGAAATTCAATGGAGGAAAGATACAACTTTTGGAAAAGTGGTTTTAGAGCAATTAGGTATTCATAGGCACATACATAGCAAATCAGTGAGTTGGTAAATAAAAATGAAACGAGCAAAAGATCAGCACAGTGTTATCAAAATGCCCAAAATAAAAATCAGTGACTGCACCAGATGCCAGCCAGGATCAGATATCTGGTCACTTGTACAATTCTGTGGCGGGGGGGATAGAAAATGATACAGTGATCTGGTTAATGATCTCCTAACATTATATGCAGTTATCATATAATCCAGCTATACATTCTAGGATAAAAGCAAAAATACATGTCCACACTAAAGTGGACATGAGTATTTAGAAGGACTTACTAAAGACAGCCTCAAACTAGAAGTAAACAAGATATTCTTCAGCAGGCGAGTAGATAAACAACTGTGATGTGTCTATACCATGGAACACTAGTCAGCAGTAGAAAGGAAGAAGCTGCTCATGCACTTGGATGAATCAAGATGATAAACGTGCTGAGAACAAAATTGACGTGCAACATGATTCCATGACACATGACATTCTTGAAAGGAGAAAATTAGAGGAAGGGATTAGAGACGAGATAGGGAATGAGTCTAGGAGCCAGCCCACATGATCAAGTTACACATAACGAACGGCTCAGTATATTCTGGTTGCCGCAAATTGTGTCATTCCAACATCTGGCTGGGTTGTTACCTGGCAATCCTGCCACATGGTAAGTGCTTTTAATTTTCTTTGTATCATTTTGTGCGACTGACTGCAAATCTATAATTTTGTCAAGACAAAAAGTTTAATTAGGAAAATTATATGGTCACCTGTTAATAAAAGTAAATGAAACAAACAATACCACTGCTACCAACAAAAGCAACCAAGCTACGCAGTTCAGCCTGTACCATCTCTTTCCCTTATAGACTGATCACTGGTTGACCAAATTCCACTGTATTCTGAGTAAGTCTGAGTTGCTGAGTGGATAGTGTTGTCTAAATGCAGCAGATAGTTAGGAATGAAGAGGGAAGGAAAAAACCCCACGTTCAAGGCCAGGAGCCAGGGTCCTGCTCTTGCGGTTCATCAAGTAGGGACCTCTTTAGGTCTTACTAGATAGTCCTACTATGACTATCAACCTAGATAGAAACTTGTTCAGGATGCCCTGGGGCAGAGGTGGTCTTCGCAAAGGAGGGTTGGGATTTGCGCAGCACCCACTTACTTGGGAAATTCAGGTCCATTTTCTCTTGCCAGGGAGGCTGTAATGGCTGTCATGGAAGAAGGAGACCTCAATTTAAGCAAACAGCTGTTTCTCCTTGACAACAGCAGGCTAAGCGGCTCCCGTTGGCCTTTAAACAACTGATCCATGCAAAAGAAGCCTTTAAACAGACTCGCCTACTAAACACAGGATGTCTTCTTTCTCGAGTCCCATCCAGACAGTGCGTTCAGCCAAAGAATCCTGAGCCAGACAGGACAAAGAACCCCGTCCTGGTTACCCGCGTCCAAAGTCTTTTTCCTTTTAGGAAGTTTGAGTCCCAGGAGGCTTGTGGTTTGCACAGAGAAAACCTTGGATCATTCAATTTCCAAAGTGGCTAGCTCGAATGTGCTTATTGCCACTCCAGTGTGGGATTTAGGGTTTGCAGTCCCTATCTAAATGCCCAGAGATAGCCTCTGTTATTTTTAGATTCTACACTTCAAGTTTTATAGAACCAATAGCCTTCTTCACCAGGGCCAGAAAGTGACGCATGCTAGTCGTTTTGAAACGAGCATCTCATTTCTAAGGTGCTGTCAATTTTTTCCTCGTAACACAGTACCAGGTTGAGTATACACCTCAGTCGGTCAAGGGCTTGCTGCATAAGCACGACTGCCTGCCTGGCACAGTGGTGGGCATCTCTAATCCCAATGCAGGTGAGGTCGAGACAGGCAGATCCCTGGGACTCACTGGCCGTGGGTCTGGAAAGATTTGTGAGCTCCAGGTTTGCCAAGAGACCCTGTCTCACAAAACAGAGAGTGATTGAGGAAGACACTGGACATCAATCAACTTTGACCTCTACCCACAAACATACTGTGATAATTAATCCTGGGTGTCAATTTGGCACACCTGGCATAAAGTAAGATCAGCTAAGACCTCCTGGAGAGATTATTTGGATAATCCAAAGACCAGCCCTAGATCCCACTGGAACCTTATAGTAGTGGACCAGATAAAAGGAAAACCACAGACCAGGAGGAAAGAGACTCCAGGAATCCTTCAGCCATTACCCACTAGACTCTCGGATGGGTGTGACTTAGCCTGTCTCTAAGTTCAGCCAGCCAGCTCTGCAGCTTCCACTGTGAAAGAGTATCTCCTTTCTGGAACCCTAAGGTGAATAAATTTCCTTTTTACCCCTTACATTATTTGACTTTGAATGCTCTCTCACAGTAGTAGTTAAAAGTACTGTTTCACGTACATACATGCATGGACACTCACATACACATATGCATCCATACCCACAGGCATACCCACAGGCATGTACACCTATACTGGCACACATGTGCATACACATTCATATGCATATCCACATGCATGCACAGGCATATTCATGCACACACACACACACACGCACACACGTACACATAAACATATAACTTCTTCCACAAAACAGAATAGTATAAAGGGCAAAGCATGAGTTCCTCCAAAGCAGGGCCGCCCAGATTCTTTGCTTTCTTGGGGATGGTAACAGGAACCCTAAAGAAATGACAGTGATCCTGTCTGTTTCACCTGCCCGGCATCCATCTTTCACCTTCCGTTTCACACTGTGCCTGGGTCTGGCTGCTGAGGAGGAACTACTGTTCATATTGTTTTGTTGCTCTTGGGAGGCTCTGTCAGCACTGCCCCTCATGGATGTCAGAGCGGTCGGTTCTCACGCGTGATAGGTTTGTTAGATCACTAGGTACACAGCAGGAAGTCAGTTGAGGGGACACAGACCCCCCAGTGGTCAGAGAAGGCGTGAGCCCACCAGAGCAGTACAGCCAGTGAGGCAGGGCCCTGCCTGCCCCTGGGACTCGGATGCTGCCACTTCAAGACAAAGAAGAAGCCCACCCAGGCCAGTGGGGGGGGGGGCTCTGTGCTGCAGGGGTGTGGGCTCAGAGCCACACACTTAACTTCTTTAAAGAAGCCTACAGTTCCCGACCAACCATAGGTAGGAGTCCACCTACCTGGGAATCTGAAGCCCGGGCAGCCCCAAGCCCAGGCGAGGCTAACCTTCTTCACCCCCACTCCCTGTGGTCTTGAGCTTATTTCAACTCTCCAGGCACGTGTTAACTCTTGCATTTCTGGGTCCCCACCGAAACGGAGTGACAATTTTTTAGTCAGTTCCCTGGAAGAGTTTTTAGGCATGCTGAAATTGGAGAAGAAGCACGAGGCAACGGTCTTCTTTATCCTCCCATGGGCCCAGGTTGTACATAATTAAGACTCTGTGAACTGTAGAGTCTCTTGTACCTGCTCAAGTGGAGATTGCAACACAGAAGCACTTGGAGATCTGGCCTGTGAGCCAGAGCATGCCAGCTTCCAACTGGACCACCAGGCTGCATTCCTGAGGAAGACAGTCTCGTTCATCTTTAGGAGACAGCAGACCCTGGGCTCAGACTGACCGTCTCGGCGTGGCTGCCCTCTCAGCCCTCATCTCCCTGTGTGGTCTGCGCAAGCCCCTACCTCACAGGGACTCGTTTTCCTCATCTAGAGCTTGTGGGCCTCAGCTGGCAGCCTCTTCTTTCTCCTGCATCAGCTGAGCCCCCCCTCTTTCTCCCTCCCCACCACTGGCTCTCTGTCCCAGGCTCTGTGGAGGGAGAGAAGTCAGGGGGTACCCAGGCCGAGGCTCAGCTAGAGTCTCCCCCGCAGCTTCTCTGAATACCTATGGGCAAAGGGGCCAAGAGTGAGTCACCGGCGGGCGGCGATGCCAGGACTTGCTCTGTTCGCTTCTTCTCTCCCGGCGCTGCCCTCTGAGGCTGTGGCCGGGCTTTGTGAGAGGAAAGGGCAGCTCTCTTCCCAGCCCCACCTGCGTGCCACCCTGAAGGCTCTCCATAGGCAGAGCCTGCTGGGCTCCACCCTGGATCAGGGGACCTTTCCAGCTGTCTCCTGTGTGTCAAGCGCAGGAGCTGCGGGTCTTTGCATCTTCTCCATGTTCCCCTTCAACTTGGAACACTCCAGGCCACTCAGTCAGTTCCTGTTGGCCCTTCTTCTTCCGATCATGGGGGTGTCTTCCTCCTCTGTGCCTTGCTGCCATTGTAGGATCCGCGTAAGGAACATGGGGTTGTACCTGCTGTGACCTCTCACTCTAGACAAACAAGGGGCAGGACCCCACATAACTGCTTCTATTCTTCCAGCACAGGGCACGTCTTTCTATCTGGATGGACTCTGTTCGTGCTAGGAGTGTCACTGATGTATGCTAAGTGAATTTCTTTTTCTAATTTTCTAATTTCATTATTCTTTTATTCTTTGACACTTTATGACTCAAATACAATGGATGTAAATCATTTTCACTTCTGGTTATCAGATCCCACCCTCCCTTCTTCTCCCACTGAAAGCTTTCTTCATCTAAACCAATCTCCCATCTACTTTCATGTCATGTCATGCATGCATTCATGTGTGGAGTATGTGTGTATGTGTGTGCGATGCACACACAAGTGCATGTATGTGGATCCCACTGAGTTAGTTTAATAAGGGTTGCCTTCATTAGCACATGCCTCAGCTCTGACTGGTAGAATCTGAGCAACACAGGGTGTATTCCACTAAAGAAGTGACTTCCCTTCACAGCCAACATCAGCAATCAATAGTCCCTGGGGAGGGGCGGTGACTGCTTAGCTCCTCCCCCTTCTCTGGTGAAATGTTGACATGCCAAATCAGGTCTCCATGCAGGTCAGCACAACTTCCATGAACTCGTGTGTGCCAGGGCCCTGTCATGCCCCGAAGACACTGTTTGGTGGCACCTCCCCAATTGCTATGGCTCTAACATCCTTTCCAACCCGTCTTCTGCGACTGAACAAATGTCTTAAAGGGAGATTCCATTTTTGTGCTGAAAAGAAAATGAGATGTAGCATCTGTCTGGTAAGTAGCACTTGTGTAGAGATCTTTATTCCCATGGGGCGACAGGTGTTTCTTGGGTTGTCTACTTGACTGTATTGAAAGGTGTTGGGAACTGGGGAGATGCTCCTTGAAATGCATGGGGACATTCCTAGAGAGGGTTGACGTGAGATACGGTGGGGTTTGGGGGAAGACAGACCTGAATGTGGGTGGACAGATCCAATGGATCAGGGACCTGCTGTAAGGAGGGAGACAGTGTGTCACTCGAGCAGTCTCTTTCTCTCCCCAAGTGTGTCAGTCACTGGACTTAATGAACTTCTATCTTGTTTGTCTTTCCAACACTAGCAACTTTCAAAGAAACTTTCAGACCCTCAAAATTGGCTTGGAACTGAATGGCTACTGGACTGTCTGCTTCTTTAACTTGCAAATGACTGTTGCTAGACAACCTGGTTCTTATAATGTAAGCCAATCCAATCCATCAATACATCTCTCATTCTCCGTTTCTATAACCAACTGATTTGATTCCTTTAGAGAAGCTTTAATGATGCACCCCAAGAGAAGAGGCTACACACAGGCTTTAATCAAAGAAACTGGGGGACTGAAGGATGAGAGACAGTGTCCTCATGGACTGTAGCTTGTTCCCTGTGTCACTTTCATTCATTTCTTTCCTGCACTGTACACTCCATGTCTTCTAACAGAGGATGCTTCTCATAGGTTTTTGTTTTTCCCCTTCCATCCTCAGTTTTTCTTGTATTTCCCTATCTTACTTCCAAAGTCTTCATATTTGGGCATGCCTCCAGATATGCCTCAGACAGATTGGGCTAAGTTTAGATTTCAGGGTTCACCTGGAGGGAATAGGAACTTAGAATGACTGGTCGTCTTGGGAGACAGTATGTCTGACCAGCTCCTGCAGACAGATGCATGCAGATACTTTACAAGCCACTCTCCCTGTTGTAGGTGCTCTGCATGTTGTCGAGAAATTCAGGACTCAACAGCTTAAGGGAACAAGGACTTTTATTCTGACTTATAACCGTCTGGTTACAGTTCTTTGTCTCACTTGGCAGGAGAGCTCACACCAACACCAAGGACCGAGGAAACTGATCACACCATAGCCACAAGATTGCTGAGAGAGGGACAATCCTCTATTGCCAGACCAACACATCTGGCCAAGTACACAGAAGGATGACAACTTCCTCAACCAGCTCCTCCATCTTATTCACCTGCCCATGGACTAGTCCCGCACTCCCTGGGCTGGTCCTCCCCATCAAGTAAACAGTTTCCTGAAGGCTTGCTTGGGGCTTAACTCGACTACTAATTTCTCCTAACTGTACCCAGAGCTCAGAGCCTTTGGTTGCCAAAGGCTTTTTGACACCAGTATCTAAATACAACATTCCCCAAAGTTTGCTCTACAGAACCATTCTTGTTCTGGTAATGATCTTTGTCTAGAAGTTTCAATGGGCATCTCCATGTGAATGCCTCCAATCAGCTATTGATGCAATGTTTTCCAGCACTAATCCTCTTCCTAGGCATGTCTGTCAGAAGTGTAAACAGAGTAACCAATGACTGCCTCCTTTACAGAGCACGTGCTTTGCTCTGCACGCTAGAGCATTCTGCAAGCATCATCTGAGTACCTCCAAGGAAATCGAGACTCAGTATGCCTCAGACTCCATTTCTCACTCACGATTTTCATATCAGTCACCCCAGCCCTTCCTTCATCATCCTTCATCATCTCATTTCCTCTAGTCAAGCAGATGTTAGGCCTAGCTGATTTCTCATCTTCAACATTTGGCCCCTCCTTTGGCTCTTATAACTGTAAACAAAATCCTTGGACATTCACACCAGAAATCTGCAGAAAATTAAACTACTAACTTGTCTACAATTTCTTCCACTTCCTTATTTATTTATTTATTTATTAATCTATCATCTATCTATCTATCTATCTATCTATCATCTATCTATCTATCTATCTATCTATCTATGTATCTATCTATCTATCTATCTATCTATCTATCTATCTATCTATGTATCTATCATCTATCTATCTATCTATCTATCTATCTATCTATCTATCTATCATCTATCTATCTATCTATCTATCTATCTATCTATCTTTGCAGTACTGGAGGTTTACCAGAACCTTGTATATGCTGGTCAAGCCCTGCACTACCGGTCCACATTCCCAGCTCTAAATTTTTTATTATTTATTTAATTGTGCATGTGTGTATGTGTGTGTATGTGTGTGTGTGTGTGTGTGTGTGTGTGTGTGTGTGTGTGTGTGTGTGTAAAACCACGGGCAAATTCGGAAATCACCATGGACGCCTCCACCTCCTTCTTGTTTACTCTGCCCCGGGATTCACAGGCTCCGCCCTACCAGGACCAGAAACGCAGGCCGCCCCCGCTTCCGCCCAGCGTCTATACGTGGGATCTAGGATCCGAACTCAGGACCTTCTGCCTGCAAGGCGGAGGCTTAACCCCTGAGCCACCTCTCCAGCCCCCACATTCCCAGCTCTAATATTCCTTTTTTTATTTTAAGACATTAGGCTAGCCTTGAGGTAGCTCAGTAGCCCATGCAAGCCTTGAACTTGAGGTTCCCTTGTTTCGGCTTCTCAGGCGTTTAGATGACAGATGTGCACTGCTATGTCCAGCATCTCGATAATTCATGGCATCCATCTTCCTTCTGGTGCCATGCTTCTAAAGCCACCACACATGTTGGAATCACCTGGAAAGATTGGGCAGACAAGACTTGGGTCAGCAGGACTGAAGTTGGGATGAGATGGTCATGGGTAAGCACCTCATGCTTCTCTTTTGTAGTGCAAATCACATCCGCATTTATTTTGATTTACTGACTTCTGATTGTTTGCTGCTTGTCCTGGAAGATTATACATCCCTGTGTGCCATCACACAACGCTGCAGTTCCTTTCTACCAAATTTCTACCCTTGGAACAAACCATAGGGCCTCTTGTAGTCGATGTAAAAGCAAGAGAGGAATCAACCGTGATGAGTAGATCTCTACACACACATCTTTTTGCAGTAGTTTGATCAGTAACTGGCTCTCGGTGAGGCTGCTGCTTATCTCCATGGGACGTTTAACAATGTCAAGAGATGTTTGGGGTTGTATAGGCAGCTGGTACGTAGAGGCAGGGATGCTGGGCAGCATCTCCAATGCATAGTTAGTCTCCCACCACGAGGATGTGTCCAGTCTTCAGTTTAATGGAACTGAGATTCAGAAAGCCTGATACACGGGCTGGGGAAGTGGCGCAGCGGGGAAGGTGTCTGCTCACAGCCCTGGGAACCTGAGTTCGATTCCTAGAAGCCCACATGGCAGAGAGAGAGAGAACTGACTTCTGAAAGGTGTCTGATTTCCACGTGTGCCAGGGCATTCTCTCTCTCTCTCTCTTTCTTTCTCTCTCTCTCTTTCTCTAACACACACACACACACACACACACACACACACACACACACACACACAGAGAGAGAGAGAGAGAGAGAGAGAGAGAGAGAGAGAGAGAGAAATATCTAGCACTTTTCAGAGAGTTCCACAGGCCATTAAACAGAAGGACACCCCCCCATCCTGGCCATCAAAGAGCCCAGTCTCCCAGTTGAACCAGCTCCACAGAGAAGTGACTGATGTAGCCATGGGATTGAACTTGGTAGACACTTCCCCTCCATGGAAGCTTCAGATGAGACTTCAGTCCTCCCTGGCAAATAGCCTTGTGAGAGATGCTATAGCTTGTGTCGGTAATGTCCCTGAAACCCATGTGTTAGAGGTATGGTCCATGCTCTGTGGGACTATTGGCATAGAAACTTTAGAAGATGGAACCTAGTAAGAAAACATGGGGTTCCTTCCTCTTCCTTCTTCTCTTTCACATCCTGACCACAAATCAAAATGCCTCTGCCATACATTCCTGTGGTGACATTTGTGTCAAAGCATCAGGACCAATCAATCTAGACTGAATCCTAGGAGCTCAACATCTCTTTACTTTAGGTTGCTTTATTTCTGGTGCTGTAGCAACAGAAAGTTGACTAACAGATTTCTAAGACGTGATCACTCAGTTGCATGCTGTTTGGAGTATCAATTCCACAGAAACTCCAGGACAACAAATGCTCATTGTTTCAAACTCCTAGTTTCCAGGGGTAATTTTGTTACACAGCTGTAGGTAACTGATACAGTCTATTAAGTTAGTATTTTCACATGAAGGTTGACTGTAGGGAAAAATGTAATGAACCACCTTGCATCTCTACCTCAATGATATTTTCTTTAGCTTATGGTTATCTGTTATCTGCCGATGAACTTTTGCATAAAAATCTCAGGTTCTCCTAAGGTCACTTGTAGGCCTACTATGTGCTAGATTCCAACCCGTGAACTCCTGAACCTGAGACTACTTTAATCATCTTTCTCCCCTGGGGTGCAGCACAAGACTTATCCTTAATGGACATCCAATAACTGTGCACTGAATTAAGTGATCCCATTTCTGAACAACTAGTCCTGCCCACAGTTCACTGACTGAGTAAGAGAAGTACCCAGAGTTACGTACTCCCAAAAAAGTCCTGGAACTGAATTCAGATCTTCCTCCCATTGTGTTGCTTAGGGTCAGGTGTCCACTTGACACTTGAGACTGAACATTTGGACACATCAACGAAGAATTTCCTTGTTTAAGGCAAGCCTGTAGAAGACGGTTCAATTTCATGAATAACGTGGGAAGACCTACCTCACAGCTGGCGGGACCATTGCCTAAGATGGAGAGGGGACCGGTTGGCAGTTTGGTAGACTGGCAAGCTGGCCCGTTTGCAAGCAAGCACGCAGCCCTGGTCTTTGAAATGGAGTATGAAACTAGGACACCCATTTTTGAAATTAATTTTTTGAACTCTTTGACAGAGGAATACAATGAATTTATGTCATTTTCACCCTTATGACCCAACCCCACCTCTCTCCTGCACCCCAATATTTTCTCCTTTCCAGCTAGAATTCCTCCTGCTTTCGAGTCTTTTTGTGTGACCCACTGGGTTTCGTCTGGGTTCGTGGTACTAGGTAATATGTGCGTGGTTACTTCCTAGGGTGAGGATGGCTTATGAGTGGCTAAATAATGTCCCTTCTCCCAACCGATATTGACCTTCACTTTCTCAGAGAGGTGGAGAAGACATCCAGATGCTTCTGAGACTGTCACTGGTCTGCCCCAGAAATATTTGGTGGGCGAGACAGTCTCTGTCAATCTAAATTAGTAATGTCACCCCCCCAATGAACTAGCTCAAACTAAGGAAATAAGTAGCCTTTCAGAATTACTTTTATTAACTAAAAGATTCCATTGCAAAAAGGTTTAGGATGCCCCCCCCACCCCGTTCCTGTTTTGCCTAGAGTACAGAGAAATGGTCTCTACTTAGAGGAGTTCCTGGGATTCAGTCCTCCAGGGATAACCCTTTAGACTCCAGGAACAGCTAAGTGCTTTTAGACCTCAGGAATAATGATGGTGGAGCCATGGTTGTTTCTTTCTGAGTTAATCAGAAACATTTGCAGCTAAACCACAGGACCCTGCAGATAAGGCAATTGGGAAGAAATGGAATGCTTAAATACCAGAACGCAACCCGTATCCAAACAGGTGTGCGGGGACACAGCACAAACAACCTTCCCAGTGTTCTGCTCTGTCCAAGCGGACCTCTTGCAAGAGACTTTTCTTCTCTTGAAAAATAAAATAATAATAATAACAATAACAACAATAATAAAAAATCCCCACATAATCCCCAAATCCAGACCTCTGGAATCCTTCTCAGCCACAGCTGGAAAAACAGCTCCTTTCAGAAAGTCGAAATCAAGAGTTGTTTTCGTTTTCTTCTCCTTTTTTGCAATGGCAGACCAACAAAACCTTTGGGGGAGAAAGAGGAGGGGAGAGGTGCTGGCTGCTCCCGTGTAGTGGTAGGCAGGAGTTTCATGAAAGACTCAAGTCTTTGGGCCATGGCCACTTTGTGTTGGGTAGGGACAGTCTCGAAAATAATGTTTTCCCCAGTGTATGTCTCCGCCCCATGTGACTCTTGCCTTAAGATCATGGATGCTTAAGATCATGGCTGGGTTTCCACCAAGACCTGCTAAGTACCCAGCCGTCATGCTGGAAAGCTGCCCGGGGTCACACAAACTGCCCTTCATATGTCATTTCTTTCAGGACGAGGAACCTGGAAATAGACAAGTTAAATATTTCCCACCAGGCTGTTTTGGAGTTGGGAATTGTCTGTTCTTTGTCCACCTGAATCTAAGAAGAAGAAGAAAAAAAGGCACAAAACACGTAGACATGTGACACTTTGCACGCCTGGGTGGCCAGCGGGAGTGGGTGGTCTTTGGTCTTTGCTTTGGCTGTCCAAATGCCAGTCCAGTTGCTGGCTGTGGAGGCACTCGCCCCTTCTGAGCCTCTTTCCACCATTACCATGACACCTGTGTGTGGCATTGATGAGTTAACATACAAACACACACACACTGTGCCCCGTGTGGAGGTAACACGTGAAGAGGACATCATATGCATCTATACACAGTCTGTTTAGATTTCATGTCTCTGTGCACGTGGAGTTCACAGGATGGTCTGGTCCTTCCATCCCTTCCTTCCATCTTCTTTGTTGTTCACCACTGCGTAAGCCACGCTGACTGGCTTGTGAGCTTCCAGAGATTCTCCTGTCTCTGCCTCCAATCTTTTCTGAGGCGCCCTGGGAGTACAGAGGCATGCCATCTTGTCCGGCTTTATGTAAGTTAAGGGATTTGAACTCAGGTCCTTACATGTGTGCGGCAAGCTCTTTGTCCTCTGAATCATGTCTCGAGCCTCATACATAACCATCATTGTCATCATAATTATTATTATTGCTATAGGCCTTACTACATAGTCCAGGCTGGCCTTGAACTTAACAACTCTCCCACCTCAGGGGTGAACCACCATCCCTCGCTAGTTACCTCTGCAGCTTCTCTGCGGTAGTGGACAGTGCCAGTCACAGAGCGAATGCATGGTCCCTGGAGGGTTTAGCTGAATGATTGTGACCCCTCTCTTTGGCATTTCTCCTTGGAACGTCTCCCTGCCTCATTACACATTCTGAGATCCCTCTCCCTGCCTCTGCTGTAGCTGTGAATCCATTTGAAGAATGGAACAGTACCACAGAGGGAAGAGACCACTGTGTTGAAGTCATTGGTTAACCTGCTTCAAATTCTACCCCGATCTCTTCCAGCTTTGACTTCCTCCTCCGTGGAATGGGAATGATGCTAGGGCTCTCTCTCTCTGTCCCTCTCAAGCAAGCAGCCCTGTACTATCTTGCACTTCGAGTGCTTTTCCTGAGTCCTTCTAACCCACCCCTGGTGCTTCCTTTTTCTGGGCACTGCCCTATTTCCGTTTTGAACTCTCTACCTGGCTTCATCTCTCAGCTGAGGACCGATTGAGTTCTGAATGAACTCTTTGAAACTTGGGGTTTCACAATGGTACAATCCAACTCTGGCTACTTCTAGAATAAGGTGGAAGGCAAACCTTCCTCTTAGGATCATTATTTCTTCTAAGAAATGATCAGGGTGAGAAAGCCTTCTTTATATTGTAACCAAGAGGCAAGGGAAAAGCTAAGGTTCTCTCTCTCTTTCTCTCTCTCTCTCTCTCTCATCTCTTCTTTCCTAACCCCATGGCAAGTATTATAAATAGGCCTTTTTCTTATCTGATCCTCTCCTAAATGGTTTTCATTTGAAAACCACAGTTAATTTTAGATAATGGTCACAGATAATCTTGAATTCATGTGTAACGCAGGCCCTGGTTCTAAGAACAACGTGACATTTCTAGCAAACCTTGTTTTGGCCCTCTTCCTCTCCCAGTCCTTCAGCCAACACCTCTGACTCTGTTTGTTAGAAGTACGGAGCTCCCTTTTCTAGAAGCAGAGAGATGGGGCGACACTGAAGCTTTCTTGCCCGGTGTCCCCAGGGTCAACTCTGCATGGAGTGGCCTCTCTCGAGTCTCCCTGGGCCTCTCTTGGTGATCCCGTGCTGATAATATGTTGTCAGTATTGTGCAAGGGCGGCTGAAGGAAATTTTCTTGAGTAACAAGCTGTTTTTCAGAGCCTGGGCCACATTTGTCCTGGCCAGAGTTAAGAGGTAAAGAACATTCCACTTGTAAGCTTGCATGGAAAAAAAACACTTGAAAAAAGTTTTTTTTTTAAATTTTATTTTCTGCTAACAAGGTATGTAGGGGACTCAGATTCCAGTAAGCAAAGGTTAAAGTGGGGCTGACTTGCAGAACACAGTCATCGCCCCCTCCACCCCTTAGTTTTTCCATAAAGTGCCTTGAAAAGCCACTGTACTAACAAACATGTTGGGAAGGGAAAGGCTCCAGGCCAAGAAGCCGCAAGCTTAGATGGGGGGAAATCTGAGCCCCGAGGCATGGCTTCCTGGGCAGTTATGCCTCAAGAAGGGACTAGACTTAGCACATCCCCCCAAACAGAGAAACAGATCTCCAGATGTCCTGCCTACCCTCCCCCCCAAAACAGTGCTGGCTAACAGGACCAAGCCACTGTCTTTGATGGGGGCACCGTGCATGACCCATGATCCCCAAGTCTCCACAAGAGCCTTTCTCCCCAACTCTGTCTCTACCTGACAGTCACTCAAAGAGAAACCTTTCTTTTGAAGGCTTAAAGCCAAATTCAAAGTGACTTCCCCAGAAGCTCCACCAGGATTTAGATCTTCTTTTCAGTTTATTATTTATTTATTTGTGTCAAACAAACAAGCTATCATGCAACGAAACACAGAAGGATACAATGCTCCAGGAAACTAGACCAGCCACCGATAAAGGAAGACATAACCTACAAAGTGCTGTGGAGTCCACATTCATATATGGCCCAGTCCTGGCTCCAGAGCACAGGAAGCCTGGGAGACAGACACGCGCACGGATGAGGACCTGGCATATGATTGACAAATCGCTGGGAATGGTTAGATGACTTATTAGTTAGTGTTGAGAAGCATCGTGGATCAGGGGTTATAGCCTCTGTATTTGTCTGCTATCAAATGTGTACACTTGATAGGAAGCATGATGTTCGTGGGAGTTTCTACAATTAGCAGGAGGAAAAAGCATGGCTTAGACTGAAGGAACGCATTTTTTTTTAAAAAAATTTTTTCTTAAACTTTATTTTATTTATTTTTAAGTGTGTGTGTGTGTGAAAGAGAGAGAGAGAGAGAGAGACAAAGAGAGAGAGAGAGAGAGAGCACTGTGTGTCCTGTGGACACATTCTGGATGCTTCTACCTCCTTGTTGCTTCCCTCTGGGATTTTCCCAGGCTCCACCCACCAGGGCCAGAAGCGCAGGCCACTGCTGTTTCTGCCTGGTGTTTTTATCTGGGACCTGGGATCCGAACTCAGGACCTTCTGCTTGCAAGTCAGAGTCTTAACTCCTGAGCTAACTCTCTGGCCATAGAGAAACTCTTTCTAAGGAAAACCTCACATCACAAAAGAGAAGGAAAGAAAAAAAAAAAGAGGTGGGTTTGATACCAAAATTGATCATTTCTTTTTACTGAAAGATATCCAACTTGAAGTCATTAGAAAAGAAGATTTTAATAACTGGGCTAGGTTCTTCCAAACATTCAGTACTAAGAAGCAATCTGGGCCAAGTGGAGGAAGATCAGTGAGCCAAGCAGAGGAGGAGATCAGTCTCAAAGAGAAGAGCAGAGGAATGCGCCAGGACACCACAGAGGTGCGTCCAGGTGGGCCTCACCCCCCAGAGAGGCTCTGAGTCCTCAGAACAGCGCGAATTGCGATCACTGCGATGGGTGGGGCGGTGCAGCGCTCCCACGGGTAAGGATGGGAAAGTGGGGTCTTTGCCCATTGTCGACCGGCTTCCCGGGGACACATGGCTGAATGTTTCCCTCCAAGCCTGGCACCCGGTTTATTGTCCTGGGGCTGGGTTAAGAGGTGGGATCTCCAGAGGCGAAAGTGTCACGGGGACTCTGACCTCATGAAGACGTGATAAGTGCCTCACTTATCAAAGAGACGGGTGGTGGCTGAGGCGGTGGGTGACCCTCTTCCCCTCCCCTTTCCTCTTTTCTTCTCTCTTCTCCTCTTCTCTCTTCTCCTCTCCTCCCCTCCTTTTTCTTTCCTCTCTCCCTTCTCTTCCTCCTCCTCTTCCTCTTCTTTACCTTCTTTTTTCTTTTCCTTTTCCTCCTCCTCTTCCTCTTCCTCCTGCCCCTTCCTCCTACTCTTCCTTCTCTTCTTCTTTTCCTTCTTCTCCTCATAATTCCCTCCTCCCTTCCTCCCTCCCTCCCTGCCTGCCTGCCTCCCTCCCTCTCTCCTTCTTTTCTTTCCTCCTTCTACTTCCTCTCCTTGTCTTTCCATGTGTTGCCTGCTTTCCTTCATGCCCTGACACAGAAAGAAAACCCTTGTCAGACGTGGCTCTGTTTTCAGCACTCTGAGTTTCATGACCTTCCAACTTCTAAAGCTGACACAGTCAACAGGTGTCTATTGCAGCTGTAGGAAACAGCAAGAATACACATCTCTTCTCAGCAGCCCATCTAAGGAAGCAGCTTCCCAAATCAAGATCCTGTGCTCTAGAGTCATCCATTCCACTTCGGAGTATCCCCAAGAAGTCCTCGCTTGGGTCTGCGAGATCGAATATGGAAGGATGTGAGGGAGCTGGCACCAGTGCATGCTGGGACAGGCCGGGTGGAGGGGGCACGTGGGAGCCGATTGTCACAGTGCGGCAGTTGGAACCAACGCTTTACCCGGTCACGCTGAAGACCACGGACTGGACGAACCAGCCAAAAGGGCACCCATCTGAGCCACTAAGATGCTCCATGCAGTCAGAGGTACCAGACCCCAAGATCAGTGGTTTCCAGGAACCCACAGACAGAAGATTCTGGATTGTAACCAGAGAGTCAAATCCAAGACCCAAGAGCACAGCAGAGACCTGCTAAGAGATGAACATTTTACTTGCAAAGACAGTCGTGGGCATCTGCTGCTCAGTCACGGCTCTGAACTCATCCTTCTCATCCACGGCTGGACCTCAGCGTCCATAAAAATACAAAGACTGTGCGATGCCCCTCTTGTCAGTTTACTTGTCCTGAGGTCAGTGGGAAAGACCCAGTGCTTCTACATCCAGGTGCGAAGTTCACTCTTAGTCACTTATCTATCCCTAAAGTAAAAGACCTCTTGGCCTCACACGTAGCCCAGGCACCAAGGTCACCAGGATGGATTTTCCATAGAGCTCTGTCACCATGGCGAACTTCTCATAATATAGGAATTAGGGCTCAGGGGGTTAAGGCTTTCCCTTCATAAATTAAAGGATCTGAGTTCAGATCCACAGATCCCATGTTAAAACGCCAGCAGATATGACTGCGGTTATATGAAATTCTGAATTCAGAATGCAGAATATGAAATTCTGACTCTGAAAGCAGAGAGGGGGAAATCCCAGAGAAAAGCAATAAGGAGGTAAGAGCAATTCAGAATGAATCCCAAAGTCAGGATTGGGCCTCTACTGCATGTGCATGCACACACGCATGCATGCTCACACACACACACACACACACACACATATACATGCACACACATAAAAAATACGATATAGGCTTTTCTCAAGACACAGGTGAACCACATTTGGTGGAGGGAATGAGACTTTATCCTCTTTCTCTTGGCATGCGAATACTTTAAAAAGCATCTGCTATCGAGTGCCCACTATAGAATGACCCACCACAAGCAGGGGCCTGGCAGCTGTAAAAATGAAATGAGCAAATGGCAGGCTTGCCTTCCATGCTTGTCGTGGCAAGCCCAGGGGGTGTGGCTCCATCCTCTCAGCCAGAGGCTGCAGTCTTGCTGCAGGACATGACAGGATAGCCACACTGCCTTGGGGAGGGGCGGTCACAGGTCCCAAGAGGGAGCGGAGCTGAAGCCCCAAGAATAGAACAAAATCTAAGTCTCTCTGAAGGAAATACGGTGTTTGGACGGTTCCCAAGGAGCACTAAAGTCAACTGAACTAAACCCGGTGAACTGTTTTTACATGTTTGGAGAAATGTAGTCAAACATTGAACAGGCTTCCTAGAACCGAATCAGCCGGGCAAAGGTAAGCTTTTATTAGACCTTTACACTACACCAAAGAACGGGTCAGGATGTGGGGTGCAAGAGAGAGAGAAGGCAATGCTTTGTCCCCCATGAGGAGTTTATGCATGGCCATTCAGGCACCTGTTTTTCAATTCCTGGTAACTGTGTCTTCTGAACTGAAATATTGGCTAAGACACTCAGCTCAATAGATTTCATATCTGCTTTGTGCCCGATGACCTGGGGGTGGGGATGAAGGTGGGGGATGGTAATCTCCCTGATCTCAAGACACCCTCCCACACTCTTCCCAGGAAGAGATGAGCACTTGCCAGTTTTGGAAGCAGAAGAAACGTTTGTGGGAGGTTTGGGTATTCTGAAGATCAAGTGGTTTTTGCAAAACAGATCTAGGTTCAAGTCAGACAGCTATCTCCAAGGCTACAAGGTTCTTGTATCCATACTTAAGTGGCTGGAACCTGGCTTCTAAAGGAAGTCAGATATCCAGAGGGTCCCATATTAGGGATCAGGGTCCATTGTCTTCTTTTACCCATTTTCAAGCAAGGGATACTAGAAGACATGCTGTGGATTGAAATAGAGAGATATGATTAATCTGAGCACCAAGCAGTGAGTGAAGTATTCTGTGGAAGTTTGAAGGGTTTGCTGTATTGCTCTTAATTTTATTTTTGTTTGGGGAAAACTAAACCAAAAGGGTAAACAACCATTTGGATCCAAACAACTAGCGTTCATGAAATAGAACCTAAATTTGCCCAACTATCAAGCAAGTGCTTTTTAAACACTAGTGCACACTTTTTCCTAGATGGTGGTATGGGATCAGAACATGGTAATGTTGCTTTGTTTGGGTGAAGTTAATGATTCTGGTGATGATGATGGTAACCATGGTGATGATGTGGTGATGGTGATGATTATGGTGATGATAGTGGTGATGATGAAGAATTTGGGAGTGGTGTTAAAGATGGTAGTAATGGTAGTCATGACGCTAGTGACAGAGACGATGTTGGGAGATGGTGGTAACCATGGTGATGATGGTGGTGATGTACTGATTATGGAGCTGATAACCGTGAGCCAGTCCATTAGTGGTGGTTATTAATACGTCCTCTCACACAAGACCTTTGGAGTTTCTAGAAAAGGATTCCTTTGTTTCCTTGTGCTCTCAAGAGCTCATTTACAGTTCTCTGCAGAGTCCAGAAAGGAGAAGCCAGCCTTTCATTCGCTGCTTCTGCTCTCTTCCACGCTGCTGACAGACACTGCAGGCGGCCAGGGCCAGCAGAGGAGAGACACCACCCCGTGACCGTGTCTCTGAGGGTGGCCTTTGGCCACTCTGTACTGAAACACATGACCCCCTGCCTCGCCCCTGCCACATTAGCCCGGTGACTGGACCCTGACGGGGCCCAGCCCAGTCCAAAGGGATTTGGGATTCGTGTCCCAAACAAGGCACTGATTAGCTGGTAATCACGCAGCGATTAGCAGGTCAGGTCACCTGCAGTTCAGCGCCCATTGTTCCCTGCAAATCCCAGGATGTTTGCCACGCGGTCCCCTGGCCTGCTTGTGTGCCCAGGGCTCTTGTGTGGGGCCTGTGCTCTTCTGTGCAGAGCTGATTAGAGCAAACCCTGAAGTCCCCCCTCATCCCTCCAGCCTGCCCTCTGTTACTCACATACAAAGGGTGGGGGAGAAGAAAGTCCTGCTTCAGGGTCCCACAGTGACAGGGGCGAAGCGCCAGGCTGCAGCACCCGTTAGCACATCCACTTCATGTGAACTGGGGAGCCGGAGTCCAGACAGCCTCGGTGCAGCCTGGGATGCTGCTACAGCCTCAAGCTGTGACCTCGGACGACATCTCTAGCCCCCAAGTCTTGGTCACCTCACCTTTCAAGGAGATCCATCTTCAGTCGTACTGGCCAATTACAATTGCGTATGCTTTAATTTTTAGATACGGACATAATCCAATTAATACAGTCTTTGGCAGGCAGAAGGCACAGAATAAATGCCCCATGCATGCATGTTATTAGTTGTCACAGGACCAGCATGTGAAATAGCATCCTTATCTGAAATACCACATGCCTCAAATGCTCCAGTAATGTCATTTCAGATGGAGTTGGGTCTGTCTGGCCACCCTAAGGAGGGGTTGAAATCATCCTGCTGTGTGTGTGTATGCATATAGTACATGTAGGTATAGAAGAGGGCACTGTATATATCTGTGGAAGCCCAAGAGTGGCATCAGGAATCACCCTGGATTGTTCTACCTCCTTGGTGCTTTGCTCTGGAGTTTCCCGGGCTCTGCCTTCCAGGACTAGAAGTACGGGCCTCCACCATTAAACCCAGCATTTTTACATGGGACCTAGAGATCCAAATTCAGGTCCTTTGTCTTGCCAGGCAAAATCTTAACCCCTGAGCCATCTCGCCAGCCTGAGGTAAGACCATTCTAACCCTTCCACTGCAGAGACCAGTAGGCATGCTCCAGCAGTCCTGACAGTAGCCATCATTTGCATAAACCTGAATCAAAGGGATCTTTGGTGGTGTGTTTTGTCGTGTCACAGTGTGATCTTTTAAATCAGAGCAAGGGAAGAGGGTCCATGAAATGATTCACGGTGAATTCTGACCATGAGCACTGCTCTAGTTCCTTTCTGTCAGTATGGTGCAATGTACGACAGAAACAAAAATAGGGCTAGAGTTTGGAGACCAAGCATGGAAAGAATGAGCCTATGGGGAACGTAGCAGATTCGAGTTCTAACCCATATCACAAGGCTTTGTAATCCACCTGCCTTCTAACGACTGGGAGGGCTTGCTGCAGATTCAGATCGAACCAAATCCAGAGTTTAGCCCAAGATTGTGCATTTCTAATGAATTCCTGGGCTTTAATTCCATAGACCCCCACTTGGAGTAAAAGAGGATATACAGTCTTGCGATTTTAAAAAAATGCATGTGCACATTTATATACAAATATAAAAAAATCTTCTAGATCATTCTGAAGATGAAGATGGAAATTATGTTTCTCCCCTCCTTCCTAAATAATTCTCTACTAGACATTCAATTATGAACATGCAAAGCAAACACATAAAAATGCACTAAATGTTATAGATCGAGAAAGTTCTTTCTTTCTCTTAAGTCTTGTCACCCAGCCAGGTTCCAGCACATTCCTTGCCAGATCCGTATGTCCGATGCCCTGATTTTTCTCCTAGAGGCACACTGGCCCTTTTCAGCATGCTAACCACGAGGAAATCACATTAATGCATGCTCATTCTTTAGGCTGCGACTCTCTGAGGAGCAGGTGGGCCCCAGCTCAGATATAGCAACTGGCCAGAGTTCAAGGCCCAGAGGCGTACACGCCAGCCAGGTGCAGGATGGACAGCTATTAACTTGAGTCGGAGAGTTGCTGAGGCCCCATTCTGGCAGCATATGGAAAGGGTGTCCTGACTGATCTCTGGAGTAGAAAAGAACTCAAGAACGGCTTTCCAAAGAGTGGGCTGCAAGGAAGACTCAAAGCATGTAGGCATGGACCTAAGACCTTCCTTTCCTTGGAGTCTTTTCCAGAAAGATCTGTGCTTGAAGGTCCGTGTCTGTCACCTCCTTCTCAGACTGCTACTGTCCCTGAGAGACTGGTTGAAGTCCAAATGTACAGACAGAGTTAGAATTAGAAAGAGCCCGAGTTGAATTCTAACCTTACCATGTAATAGCTAAGCTGCTGTAGACTTTAGAAGTGTCTCTAAATCCTTCTATGGAAAACTGACCAGCCATATAGAATCTTTTGGATTAATAATTGCAGAGCTGAAAATCTTGGTTTCTGTTCAGATACTAAACAGGTTGCAAATGCCAATATGAATAACAGTTATCTATTTTATCGAATGTTGTCATGGTGTGAATGTGAACTGTTCCCCCACGGGCTCATGTGTTTGATTCTTAGCTGGTAGTAATGCTTGGGAAGGTCATGGCAACCTTAGGGGGTGGAGACTTGCTGGAGGAAGGCACATCCTAGGGGTGGGCCTTGAGGCTAGTTAGTCCTCCCTGCTTCTGCTAGTGGCTTGCTCGCTAGTTCTCTTGGCCTTCATAAAAATGTCTGTGGTGATCAAAGCTGCCTCCAGTCTGCCTGCCTGCCTTTTCCACCACAATGGATCTAAACACCAAAACAAATCCCCTTTAGTCTGCGTGGTGTCTTGCCAGCACAAAGGGTATCTGACGAGGACTTGCAAGCATCTGTCTTAACACATGGTGCGTACCTGCCTACCTGCCTCCAGAAATGCCCCACCCACCTGCCCACCTAACACTGCTCTTCCTGTCCGGCCTCAACTTTCCAATCAGTTGAGTGGGTCGGTCAGTGGCTGGGGAAAGATAAGTACTCAAGCAAGCGATGCGTGCAGAACTTATCAGAAGTGTTTTCACAGAGTCAAGAGAGAAGGATTTAGAAAGTCAAGAAGGGACTGTAGCAGGGATGGGAACAGAGAAGGCTCCTTAACCCCAGAGGAGCGATAAGGGGCCGAAGCCACGTGAGGAGCACCTAGCACGGCGAAGGCGATGGTGATGTTGATAGTCACTTGGGTGTGATTGAGAAGCAGCGAGGACATCGGCGAGATGTAATAACTGAGTGGATTGGTGAGTAGAAACTCATCTTGAATCTGGGCAGTCTCATCCCATGTGCTGGGTCCCAGGCTCAATAAGAAGCAACAAGGAGAAACCAGTCGAATGCTAGCGTTCACGGTGCTCTGCTTCCACTATGCTTCTAGTAAACTTACCGTTCTGCGCTTTCAAATGTCAACTTGAGTCAAGTGAACTTTCAGACAGCGCGCACGCGCGCGCGCACACACACACACACCAGGTAATATCACTACAAAGGCCCTTTCTGCCTTACGTGTATTTTGAGGACAATGGAGCCATTGAGTCGCTGCCCTGAGTGATAATTATCCTCTTGGACACATGACCTCATTTTCTCAATGTATTAAGCACCCCAAATCTGAAAATGAGTGGTATTACCTACTCTATTGACATGGATACAGGAGAACTGAAAGCAAATAAAGCCAGCTTTAGCGCTGTAATCCCCGAAGCAGTAGCTACGGAGGGCGGGTGGCTGCGGACACTCCAGGGATAGAGCACCTGCAATCAAGCGGAGAGGTGCACTGTCTGCTCCCCGTGATACCCTGACCTCCACGGCTGCAGGTTGCAGCAGTGCTGCACAGCGGAGGGGGCAATGCGATGTGAGGAACAGCCGCGGTGAGCCACGGGCAAAGTTCCTGACCCTTCCCTTTTCCTTATCCTTCCTGTTCTTCTCTATCTTGTTTTTCTTCTCTTCTTCCTTCTCCTTTACCTCTCTTTCTTTTTCTTTCTTTCTTTCTTTCTTTCTTTCTTTCTTTCTTTCTTTCTTTCTTTCTTTCTTTCTTCCTTCCTTTCTCTCTGTCTCTTTCTGTCTCTTTCTGTCTCTCTTTTTTTGTCTCTCTTTCTTGCTTTCTCTTTCTCTTTTTCTCTTTCTTTCTCTTTTTCTCTCTCTCTCTCTTTCTTTCTCTCTTTCTTTCTTTCTTCCTTTCTTTCTTCCTTTCTTTCTTTCTGTCTCTGCTTTCTTTCTCTTCTGTTCTTCTGTCTCTCCTGTCTTCTTTCTTCTTCTTTCTTTCTTTCTTTCTTTCTTTCTTTCTTATCTTCTTTCTTTCTTCTTTCTTCCTTTCTTTCTCCCTTTTTCTTCCATCCCTCCCTTTCATCCTCTTCTCTTCCTTCCTTCTTTCTCCCTTTTCCTTCCATCCCTCCTTTCATCTCCTTCTCTCCCTTCCTTCTCTTTCTCCTTTCCTTCCATCCCTCCCTTTCATCTCCTTCTCTTCCTTCCTTCTTTCGTTCTTCCGTCATCTCTTCTTTCCTTCATTCCCTTCTTCCTTTGTTCTCCCTCCCTCCCATCCTCTTTCTCCTCTCTATTTTCTCCTTTCATTTATTGTCCCTCCCTCCCTTCCTTTCTTCCTCCCTCCTTCTTCCTTCCTTCACCCTTCCTTTCCTATCTTCCTCATTCCCTGTCTCCTTCCTTTCTCCATCCTTCCCTCTTTCCTCTTTCATTCTCTTCACCCTTTCTTCTTTTTTCCCCTTGCTCTCCCCCCTTTCTGATGCTGCTAGAGTTGTGTGTGTCCAAGGTGCTGGATAGGAGGTGTACGAGGGAGAAGAGCTTGCGGGCATGGAGACCGGTGATCAGTGAGCAGTGGCCCCAGAATCCCACCTGGAGCTTCTTGTCAGGCTCCCGACCTCCACCGCGGCTCCTCTGCAAGTCTATTAGTACTTCCAGTGACTCCTTCTCATCTAGATTTCTAGAAACGTGGGTGCCGGTGGCAACAGTTGGGGTGCCTGTGGGGAGATAGCAGAGTATCCCCACATCTTTCTAACACAGGGGTCAACTCCCTTTTCTGGAACTTTCTGCATCACCTGCTCTTGACATGAATTTTGTTCCTGCGTCCTGGATCCCACCCCCAGGAATGGCTCCCAAAGCCCTTGTTGTGACCTCTCTTGGAAAGGCCCAAAGTGGGTGCTCAGAGGAGGCAAAACCTTAAGCAGGTCCCAGGAGCTCCAAGAAGGGGCTGCTGACCAGGTTGTCTTTCCTGCCAACCCTTTGCCCCTCTGATGCCCCCCACTGCAGTGCCCCTGGAGATTCACCTTAAAAATGCTTCAGAGCAGGAAACCGGGCTGATGGGTAAATCAATCAACCAACAGGTATTTATTGAGAGCACCTAATTTTTACCCAGTAAATGCTGACAGGCGCGGACGACAGAGCGACCGGTAATGGAGCACCTTTCAAAGTCAGACAGAGGACTCGGAAGTGAGGCTCAGGGTTCCTGCTTTCCTTCAGCGGATCACTGAGGAGACCCCGGGGTGAGTTGGGCTGTGTTTGCGGACCTGGTGGAGAGGTGGACAAAGAGTGCACATCCACGCTGTGGGGCGTCCAGCCTCCCACAGTCACGCCTGGTTTCAAAAGCTTAACCTGAAAGTGACATGCATGGTGGGTAGAAAGACGGTTGCTGAAGGTGGCCAGGAAGGGAGCTGATTTAAAAACACTTAAAACGGATTTAGATGGTTTAAATTTGGAGGTGCATCCTCAACAAGCTTCTGGAGAGTCTGGTTTTGTGGGGGCACACCAGGCAGACAGAAGGAGGTGCACGCTTGAATGAAGACCCCTCTGGTTCCAATTCACTATGTCCCACGATCTCAGGGCATAAGAGCAGACAGGGCTTTGCAGATTGGGCTGGATTAGGATCCAGAGCATGCCTTAAGTCTAAAGACAGATATCCTTGTGAAGACACAAATGCAGATGAAGGATGGGAGAAGACAGAGATGAAGACGCCAACGTGGCCACCACGGGCTGAGGCGCTGGATTTCCGACCACACAGAAGCTAGAGAGAGACATGAAGAAGACTTTTCCCTGGGATCCATCCCAGAAAGCCCAGGGCCTGTCAACAGTTCAACTTTAGACTTCCAGCCTCTAGAAATGCCAGGAAATAATTGCAGTTACTCTAAGCCTCCTGGTTTGCTAAAGAAGCCACGGACAATGATGATGTGGGGAGAGGTGACCTGCAGAGGCGAGGAGATTGGGGGTACGGGTGAGGCTCGGATCTTGAGCCAGGGAAATGAAGTCTCAAGCAGGAAAGAATGATGGAGTTTGCTTCCCACGTCCTGTGTGCAGGACAATGCTTGGAACGGACAGGATGTATCTTTCCACACATGAATGATGGTGAAGTGGCTGGCCACCTCTGCAAGTTCCTGAGTGCAGGCTGCGCTTTGTGGAACGAGTTGAAAGCAAAGAAGCCAGAGTTTTGGGAAATGCTGTGGTCTTCTCTACAGTTTTCGGTGCCTCAGAATGCAAATCAGACGTGGGACAGAAGAAGGTGAATTCATGGTGAGCTAGGCAGGGACAGAAGTGTCCCTAGCTAAGACTAGTTGGGGAGCCTCACAAAGAGGTTGACTTCTAAGTAGAGGATGAAAGACTTGAGTGTTAGGGAGAGAAAGAAAGAGAGAAGAAAGAGGAGAGAGAATGGAGAGGAAGAAGAGAGAGAAAGAGACAGAGAAAGAGAAGAGAGAGGAGAAAGACAGAGAAGAGAGCGAGAGAAGAGAAAGGAGAGAGAGAGAAAGAGAGAGAGAGAGAGAGAGAAATCCTTCAGTAGAGCCGTGCCTGACCCTGAGATCTCACACATCACACACCACCATCTGGGAACCTTTGAGTGAGTGAACAAATGAATGAACTGGTGCAATGACCCAGAAGCCAAGAGTAGAAAACACACTGGTGAGGAAGGCCGTGTGATGTCCATTCTGAACAGCCAGGGCGAGGCTGGGGGAACAGGTAGGATGCGCTCGAGGCTCAGAAGAAGCCAGAAGACGGGGCCTTGGAGGAAAAGAGTGAGCTGAGAAAACCAAAGGCTTGTGCCCAGGCCCAGGAAGATTCTAGGCAGAAAAGTCTTGGAGATGGGCCTGTAAGGAGTGTTGGGGAGGAAGACTGCGGAGGTAGAAGACAAAGACAGCTGCAGATCCTGGAGTCAGAGGTGTGTGGTCTCAGAAGCTAGAGGGGACGGATACACGACCGGCACAGCGTTTCCCAGTCAGCCCACTGTGCACTCAGGACCTGCCAGTCACAGTACTGGCCATTTGCAAATACATTTTCTTATGACTGAAATTCATACTGACATGTAGTGTCATTAGCTTTAGAAAAGAAGGAATGAAGAACTGGTTCTTCCTCTGATAATGGGGCCAGTGTCATGAGGACATGGTTGGAAGGGGGCGGCCCCTGCTCAAGAAGCATTGGTGGGTGCTTGCTCTGAACACCACGCCCTGCACAAGGCCTCCACCCACTCCCTGATGGACCCTTGCAGCCTTCTAGAAGGTTCCGGCTTGATCCTCATCTTTCAGTTGAGGAAACCAAGTGTCTAATTTTGCCAATGTCTCTTAAACAGGCCGAGGAGATGGATCTGGATCGGCTGATAAAGTGCCACCCCCACAAGCTTAAGGAGCTGAGCTGGGATCCCCAGAATCCATGTAAAGGAAGCTGGGGGGACAGTGTGAGCTTGTAACCCTAGTTCTGGATGAGGAGTGGAAACAGGCGGATTCCTAGAGCTCATTGGATGGGCAGCCTAGCCAAACTGTTGGGTTCTAGGTGCATGGAGAGACCTTGTCGCATTAAAATGTCCCCTCACACCCAGTGCCCACAGTGTTGGGTAAGACCAGGATGCAGAACTGAGCACATCTGGACAGACAGCCAAGCATTTCCCAGTCTTCCCTTGTTCACCTGCAGGTTTTCTCCAATGCTTGATCTGCTGCAGATGGAAACAGCTCTCAATGGATGGAATCGCCCACTCTGCCGTTACTTCTGCTCTTCGGAATCAGGCCGCTGGGTGCTTGCTAGACCCTCTTGCTCTTCCAACACTCTGCATTGCTCTCCTTAGTGGAAGACTTCCTGGAGCCCTCGCCGAGGAACACGGGTTCCCAGAAGCGTTACAAAGTCAGGCCTTGGGTCCACGATGTCTGCTCCCCGCTCCCAAAAAAGCAGCCATGTTTGGGATGTGCACTAAATACAGAGCATGACCGAGAGGCAGCGGATGTTTCCAAAAGGGAAAGTGCAACCCGAGACAGTAGTCCTGCGGATCAATAGGAGCCCGTTAAAGTCCGCTGATGAGCTAGACTGCAGGGACGCTGAGATCCCGACAAAGGAAAGAAAAGGGATCAATAAGAGATGAAAACTGGGGCTAAATGGCTGCGATCTGCTCCCTCTGCAGCCACGTCTTTGAAAGCTAGTCTGCTGCGGACTCGTCGCTGCTTTCCTCCTTCCACCATGGCATGTTAGTGCCCAGGGGTAGAGAGGCATCCTGGAGCCCCTGGGAAGTGGCAGAAAACCACAGGTCCTTCCCCACTGCTGTGGGCGTTGGGTGCCATAGCAAAGGGTCTGAATGGGAGAGGCTGAATGTAAGGGAAATACGTTCTCTCCCTCCCTGCCTCCTTCCCTGCCTCACTCTCTTTTTCTTTCTTTCTTTCTTTCTTTCTTTCTTTCTTTCTTTCTTTCTTTCTTTCTTTCTTTCTTTCTTTCTTTCTTTCTTTCTTTCTTTCTGTCTCTCTTTCTTTCTCTCTCTCTTTCTTTTTTTCATGATATGTGTGTGCTTGTGTGTGTGTGTGTGTGTGTGTGTGTGTGTGTGTGTGTGTGTGTGCTTGTGTGTGTGTGTGTGTGTCTTTGTGTGGATGGATGGATACAGGTCCCCTTGCCAGCACGTGCATGTGGTGATGAGAGATTGGCTTTGCGCATTGTCCTCAGTCCCTCTCCACCTCATTCACACATGCATTCGTTCATTTAGTCAGGACCTGTCACTTAACCTGGGGCTTACCATTTCCACTCTACTGACTGTCCATCAAGCCTTTGGGATTCCCCATCTCTGCGCCCCCATTGCCACACCTGATGTTTGTGTGGGTGCTGGTGAATCTGAACCCGCATCCTCATGCTTGTATAATAAGCACTTTCACCAATTATGTGCTCTCTCTCCAGTCCCTGTTTTCTTAAACTTTCCTCCTCCCCTTCACCTTCCGATCCCCATACACCTGCTGCTGATGAGGGTTTTCTGCACTATTTTGATGACTCATTGGCCAGCTGAGTGACCTCAGGCAACTCATGTCACCCAAGTCTTAGTCTCTTCATAACCATGTCAGGGTTCTCCATAGTCTTCCTCATCACCACCTGTGTCTCCACCATGGATTGCCACTCCCAAACCAACACCACTGTGGCTGAGTACCTAATGGCTGTATGGAGGGCAAGGCACAGGGTCAGAAATTCCACACGGTATCAACTGAATGGTGCTGGGCATGGTGTGATCAGAGATCCTTCTCTGATCTACACATGGGTCTTCATGGATCCTTCCAGGCACGGTGAGGGTAGGAGGCAGGTGGAGGATCCCGTCCACAATGAATCCTTAGCAGAGATCCTCCTGTCAATCACCACAACTCTCATCCGTGAGGAATCCCTAGGGGAAAGTGTAAGTTCAAGTCACAGTGATTCCAGATTGACAATTCAGGGTCCAGGGCTAGAGCACAGGCATGGGGAAGGCTACAGAAAGTGTCTGCTTCAGCGAGAGATTGCAGAGGCCCACAGGACTCCACCTTCTCGACGGAGAACATCTGGCCATTGCTATTCTGATCCGATCCTCCTGCCCCAAGGCCACAGCACAGGGCTCCCCCTGCAGTCCTTTACACCTGTGGGCGGAGCAAAACCTTTACATTTCCTGCCTTGGGCTTTACTTAGTCTTCTTCTGGCGGGATTTAGGGGTTTCCCGTCCACCTAGCAGAGAACCCCCTTCTCCATTCCAGTATTCTGCTAGTGTTCAGAGATTACCTTCACGGTGCAGGCAAAGAAACAAAGATGGAGGTGACCACTGTCTGGCCTAGATATTGCTCGATTCATTCAACATTAAGGAAGCTGCCACTGTGTGCTAGTGCCGAGTAGGGCAGCCAGGCCTAGGACAGAAACAGAGGGCAATCCCTGCCCTTTGGGCCATGCTGTACTTGCCACTAACCACCTCGGAACAACACTTGATGATGTTGACACTCAGAAGTCCCCTGGGATTCTTCTCCCTCACCCCAGGACCTCTGTACCCTTCTCTCTTTCCCCTGTCGCCTTCTGCCATGTCTTTCTTCTGATGTCACCCTTGGATTCCTTTCCTTCCTGCATCTTGTCTCTGCTGTTCCCTGGTCACGCGTCCCCCTTGGAGAAGGGAGACATGATCTTGTTTTTTAAACATCTCTGTTTATCTTGTCTCTGGATACTGGGCTATGCAAGAGTCTGGGTGTCCAACTTGTCACCCCTGGAAAAGGGCTTCTCACCAGACTGAGAGTTTAATATGCTTCTTGTGGGTGGTCCGCAACGAGTCTGGGCAAGGTCCATGCACATGGTAAGAAACAAAACAATAAAAAAAATTTACCAGATCTCTTCCTTCCTATCTAATAGGGGATTCTTCCAACTGTAATGTTGTGTCATCCCGAGTGCTGGGATTACAGGCGCGTGTCACCACACCCTGTTTTATTTGGTGCCGAAGATTGAACCCAGGACTTCATGCTGCTAGGCCAGCACTTTACTAACTAAGTCATTGTCCCCAGTACTCAGGAGGAGGAAAGAGCTGTGCATTTGCCTAATACTGCTATCTGCTAGATGTTATATGACAGCTTTGTAGATACAGCATGTAGAAATGATTAATTCATTCTAACAAAGGGGAAACTGAGGTGTAGAAGGCCTAAGCCGTATGTGGTAGGTCCCATGTAATAAGTGACAGAGCCTCAGGATTCTGTGTTGTTCTGTCTCTGGAAACACATACGTGCACACACACACACACACACACACACACACACACACACACACACACGCATTCATGTGGAGGAGACATAGGAGAGTTTGCAGTGGGCAGGGTCTGTGTGACATTCATTATCATTATTACAAACATTTGTTTATCTCTCATTCCTGATTCCTGCTGAGGAACTTCATTTTGCTGGCTGTAGAGTTGCTGTTGTGTAAGGGAGGATGGGATGTGCAGTTACATAATGAGGTGGATACAGGTTGGGACAAATCTGGGGTCAGGAGAGTCAGGGTGCCTGGGTTCAAGCCCCGGCTTATTCTATCCAAGTCACCTCCACTCTGAATGAGGACAGAGAAACTTTTCTCCGTGTGTTGTTCCATGTAGATCTTTATTCGACACCCAGAAAAGCAAAATAAACCACCGTTGTATTGTGGGTTATTGTTGTTTCTGCCATTTGCCAGCCAGAAGTCTTGCGTGCAACTCTTGCTGTTTCCAAACTTTATTTCTTCTGGGCTCACCTGGGGTAATGCTTTCCATGCAGAAACTTGGCTTTGAGATTCAGATGACGTGTAAAGCCCTAGCCTCCAGCACCTGACTTAGCAGTACTTACTGCTTTTTTTCCTTAATTTATCTATTCTTTCACAACTTCGTTCTTCTATGCATGCATTTAAATACTACATGTGTGTATATGTGTGTTTGTGTATGTGGGTATATGTGTGTGTATATGTGTATGTATGTGTGTAAATGAGGGTGTGTATATGTATATATGCATGTGTATGTGTGTATGTGTGTGTATATATATGTATGTGTGTGTGTGGTGTGTGCGTGCGTGTGTGTGTCTGTGAGGCTTAATGCATGTTCCTTCTCTTTCCCATTTTTGGGGAGAGCCAAGAAACCACTGTTAAGACTCATGGGAAAAGCAGGGAACAAATACACATTGCAGCTGCATCTTGCCGAGGCAGAGGACCATGCCACCAGTTCCCACGAAGGGGTGGTCTGGCCCGAGTAACTGACTGGAGTTCACCACACCCCTTTAGAAGGTGGCTCCCCAGATTGCTTGGATGAGTGTCTGTCTTCTGGGTGACATCAAGGATGGGAAGATAATTCACATCTCCCCTGGGATCTCCCTGGGTTCCACAAGGACCCACTGGTGACCAGAAGACCCCCCCCTCCTCAATCAAGACCCCACATTGCCAGAAACCGTTGGGACTTGAGCAGCCCCATGTTCCTTTGGAAGGCAGTGTCGGGCTTGCGTCCACATATATTTTTTTAATTTTAAGACAGAGAGACACGAAAGAGGCCACCCTTTGAGTTTTGTCTTGTGAACATTCCAGACCCTCTGAGGGGATCTTTTCTCTCCCAGAAGCAGCAGGGAACCCCGTCACGGCCTTGGCAGGAGGCAGTATCCCCTTGGGCGATGGTCTCCTTGTTCTATGTGGTGGGTTTTTCCTGGGACATCCGGCACTTGGCTCTGCGACAGTCTCCATGTTACTCTTCTCAGCCGGGTTCATCACCAAGTCCTGCGGCATCACCATTGTAACATCTGCCCGCCTGTGTCTTTATTTAATTCACCACCCTGGTCCAGCCAGCTCCCCCACGGAGATGACACGCAGGAACCACTGAGCCTCCCGGGGTGTCTGGTAGTCAGTAGCACGTGGTGCACCCCTCCTTCTGAAGCTTCTCATGGCTGCCCCTTGCTCCTCGACTCGCCTGCTGGGTGCCTGGCCCTCTTACTATAGCATCTCTCTCCTCATCCCATCTGGCTCATTCAACTTCTCCAGTCTTTTTTTTCCCAAATAGGCCGAGAGTTCGTACATTCATGGTCTTCACCCAGGGCGTGCTCCTTGTCTGAGCAATTCCTCTCCCACCCCAGACAGGCCAGTCACGCGATGTTGTTCACATCTTGGCTCACGAATCCCCTAGGCCAGCTCAAGAACACTACTGTCCCCGTTCTCTCGTATTTCCCATTGGTTCTTTCTGTGACCTGAAAGTGAGTGAGGCTTGTTTGCCTGCTTCTACCCTCTCTTCCCCGAATCATTGAAAACACCGTGATGCGTCCTCCGGGCTGTCTATGCGGAGCAAACCCTGGGCCTGGCAAGTAGAACGAGTTAATGAAGTGCATTGAGTGAATGAATGAGTGCCCAGGAAATGAGTCATCTGGAAGGCTGACAGGTTTTCTCCTTTTGGCATGTAGAGGCTAGGATGGGTCTATGCTCTCTGGCGTGTACGTACGGCAATGGAGGAAGAATATTGTGGAGCTTGGATTGTTCCTTCCAAAACCCTCTTGGCTTCCCGTGGCTCTTGGGGCACAGCTGAGCTCCGCTTGGCTTTTCGTGAACGTTTCCTTGGCTGAAAGGCTCTCGTCTTCCCCACATCCGTTCCCTGTTCTCTCCGCTGCTAAACATGGGGCCCGTGGTGCACGTGCCCCCTGGAGACAAACCCCTCTTTCTTTGATTCCATTTCTCGTCTTTTCTGTCCCCATTGACCTCTGGGCCCTCTCACCTGACAAACCCCCACCCCTACGCACGCACCCAGAAATCCTTTCCTGACCTCCATTTCATCCCTGTAGCTGGGTACCTTTGCTTTGTCATCGAGGGTTCCAAGCGAGAACTCACAGCCTCCTCTTGGGCAGTTTGGACTATATGACCAAGTCCATCCTCTTAATTGTTATCACTTTTGTTCTTTACCAGATGTGTGAGATATTGATCCATCCTTGCACGCGTGTTGGTTTTATAAGAAGAAATATAAGTGTAAGTAAACCGTAGGCTCAAAAATGTACAAAGAGGATTGATGCGTGAAGTTGTTTGGGGATCACAACAACATGATAGTCTTTAGTCTGTTTGTTGTTTTCTTTTTCCAAGCTTTTCCCAGATCTTCCTCAAAAGAACTCACAGAGGGAAGAAACGGAACAAAAAACTGCTCTTCCAAAAGTGGGAGGGGAGGTGTTTAAGCTTGTACACTGAAGGAAGGTTACTGGTTCCTGTGAAAAACTTACTGGCTCTTCATCTTTCTTTCCTATTCTTTGTGTAGCAGAATTTCTCAATTCTCCTTGCAACGGAGCGAGTAGCCTTCAATCTCATGACAGTCCCCAGAACAGACCTCTGATTTAGTCATGATCCAGCAGTGGGATTTTATTCTTATTTCCCACTTTTTACTTGTGTCGAACAAGGCTGCATGGTTCCTTGGCTTGCTCATAGTATCAAGCTTCTTAAAATTATTCATAAGTGCAATTTTTATAAAAACCAAACTAAATTGCAATTCACATGAAACTTTGGCAAGGCAGTCAATCTCATGTCCACATGGGAAGTATTTGAGAAGCATGCCACTTGGGATCTGTAAAACAGGAAGACCTTCTGGGCAAGGGGGCCAGGTGGTTATAATGAGGCACTTGCTGACATACGAAGGTCTTGCTGGGGTGGTTGTCATGCCTGCCATCCGGCATGGAAGTGGTAGAGGCAGAAAGATCAGATCAATACCAGTTCCAGTTACGTAGTGAGTCCAGCCTGGGCTATATCTCACCCCGTTTCGGCATACAACATGTAAAAAAGTAGATACATACATGCATACAACATACAACATGTAAAAAAAGTAGAAAACAAAGGAAGAACACCTTGCCTAACTTTTAGGCCTGACATTAATGACTACCTATGTAATTTGTGCTGAGTCTTTTTTTTTTTTAATTTGATGGTATGTTGGGAATGGTATGGACAGGCTGAAACCTAACTGTGAAGGTTTTGTGGAAGATGAACATGAGTGCTGTTAAAGATCTTTCCAGATGCACTCGCTGGGCCAATCATGGATGTTTGTTTGTGCAAAGTGTGAACGGAGTAGTGTTGCTGAGTCGGGTCACCCCTGAGTTCCCCAGCCTGCTGAGCTGGAAGGAGCCAACCCTGGAGAGGCTTCTTCTCATTCACGAGGGTCCCGTTTCACACCCAGTTGACGTTTACCCAGGAGGCCCGTGGGAGGTAATGAACCACAGTAGTCTCTGAACTGTGTGGGAGTAGTGCGAGAGGGGAAGGCAGCAAGACCTGAACTGCTTTGGCAGCTCTGCTGGGGTCCTGGTGGAAAGTCGCCGCAGGACACAGGTAGCCTCCAAGAGGCACTTCGGCCTTGCTACTAAAGGAGGCACTTGAGACCCGAGCCCATGATCACCTCTCTTAGCTTCTGATTTCTTGATGCTCTCTTTGGAGAGCCTTTGTGTTTCCCTTGATGAAATGAGAGCCACCCAGAGGTCTCTCAAGCCCAGCCTCAGCAGGGTGCTTCCATGAGACGCCACATCTTTCCATTTTACTTTTGCGTGAGTGAGGGAGAAAATGGCTTGGGGTCAAATGTGCTGCTATGGTTTCACGCGGATGAAGGGACATTCTTTGTGCCTGTGTGTGTGTCTCACATCCAGTGAGTGTGTGTCTGGAAGGTGGCTGGAGGTCACCTGGACTTTGCATGCAGACAGTCGAGCCATTCGGTAATGATCTGACCACCTTTGCTGGCTGCCCAACCTTTGCCCCGACTATCCCTCATGCACGACTGACCCTCTGTGTGCATAAGACCATGTCCTTGCACTCATCTAATTAGCAGATCAAGGTCCACCTGTGCAGACGCTCCATAAACAGCCTTCTGATAAAAACACATTTAGTATGCTTGACCCCTCTCTGGTCTTTGAGATGCTGGAAAATGGGCCAGAATGTACTAGATGGCTGGGCCAGCCATGAGGAGACAGGAACACTCTGCGCTGTAGTGCAGAATGTCACGTGGCTTATCTGGCAGGTTTTCTTTTCTGATTGTTATCACAAGGGAGAGAGGCTTTTGCAGGATGAGGTGGGGGGGTATAGGCCTTATGTGGAAGAGAACTGACAAACACAAGGGACGAGGTGACGGTGTAAAGAAAATATTTGCATTAGAAGATTTACATTTGGCTTGACTTGGTTCGAACAGGGAGGATACTCACTAAGATGCTACACATTCCAGGTCCTCATACACATTCCAGGTCCTCAGCTGTGATTCCTCCTCGCTCCCTGCCCAAGAATTCATCTATCAGGACACAGTCACCATCCTGTAACCAAAGATAGATAGATCTTCCCCACCAGTCAATTCTGAATTAACTCCTCTCATCAGACATGCAGTTGTCATTTTTCAAATACTGTAGCTCAGACTAACTGAACTTGCAGAAAGTATATTGAATACTGCCCCCTGTTCCCACCCAAATGGACAAGCCACATGTATAACCCATATGGAAATGCTAGGGGCCCTAAGTAACCAACATCTGGACAAAGATGGCATAGTCAGGAGTCTCACACCTCTGCTACTGAGTGGCTCTGGCATAAAAATAGATGTGTAAATGGATGGGATAGAATGGTATTCCAGAAATAAGACTACATCCTTGAGCCATCAACTTTCAGCAAAGCTACCAAAACATTCAATGGAAATATTTCAGAAATCTGAACTGAGAAAACCAGATGTCCATATAAATAAGTGAAACCAGGCCTTCTGTCCTGTACCATATGCAATAAGTAAAATCCTTGGAATGGATCAGAGACCTAAATGTTAAGAGGTAAAATTATCACACATTTAGAAAGGAGATGTGGGTGTAAACCTCTCTGACCTCAGATAGTGTTATGGCTTTTTAAATACATCAACAAGTGCTTAGAGAACAGAAGGAAAAAAGAGATCAATTGTACCTGATTGGAATTAAAGACTTCATCTAAATATACTATCAAAAAAGTAAATAAAAAGGGGGGGCTAGAAAGATAACTCAGGAGTTAAGATGCTGTCTTGCATGCAGAAAGTCCTGAGTTTGGATTCCAGCCCCACATAAAAATTCCAAGTAAAAATGGCAGCAGCCTGCACTGCTGGATCCTGGTGAGCAGAGCCTGGGAAATCCCAGAGCGAAGCAAAAAGGAAGAAGAAGCAATCCAAGATGGTTTCTGAAGTCACCTTTGGTCCATCACAGGGACACACACACATATGCAAAATAAATAAATAAGGTTAAAAAAAGAAAGTAAAAAATATAATCTGCAGACAGAGAAAATACTGAAAAATCATATACCAGAATTCAGAATCTGAAAAGAACTTTTATCACTCACCAGGAAAATTGCAAGCAAATGAAATTATAACACCCAGAAAGAGTGTGGCTAGATGTTGCTCTAAGAAAAACACATCATGATTAACCAGCATGTAAAGATGCTCAACAAATCATTAGGAAAATATGAATTAAAACCTGAAGGCTGTATTACCCCAAATACATCAGATTGGCCACAATCAAAAACCTTGGCACCTTTTATCACTGATGGGAATATGGTAGGGAGTCACAGCTGTGGGCAAGTTCTTGGGAGTCCTTCCAAAATTTCAGTGTAGAATTGGTCTGTGACCCAGCAGTTCTACTCCTGAAGAATACATCAAAAGGAACAGAAGCGAAATATCATTCAGATATACAGACAAATGTCTTTGGGGGCAGCATTGCAAGACTCAATGAACAGAAACATCCCAGATGTCTGTCAGCTAAAGAATAAATAAGCAGAGCAGAGTGTCCGCACGATGAAATATTAATCAATCATAGTAGGAAGTGCTGATAATCATTCCAATGTTGATGAATGTCGAATGCACTGGGCTAAGCGAAAGAAACAGATTACTATTATGCAAATCTATTTCTGTCAAATATCTAGAAGTGGGCAAATCCGTAAAAAGCCAGAAAGGATGGCAGCAGCTTCCAGTGAATCATGGGAGGAGATGGGAGGTTGATATTAAAAGGTTCTGAATGACTATTGATAGTTTTATGGCATTTCACACATTACTACGAACCACTGAATCATCACCTTCAAATGATAGAAGGGGCAAACTTTATATGAAATAGTATTTACCACAACTTATAAAATGATAAGTTCTGGTTGGGGAGGATGAGTTATAGGGTCTCCTGCACATTGTGCGGGGATGTTTCACAACTCCCTGCTTTGTCCACATGTGAAGACCAAGAGTTGGGGGCAGAGAAAGAAGGTGGTTGATGTCCACAGAGTACTGGCCTCAGGTGACTACTAGGTTGTCTTCTGTCTAGGCCAGCTCATTTCCCAAATTATCATCATGTTTTTCTTCTCACTAAGTGGTAAAGGTACCTGGGCAGGTACCATCTTCAATTGCATTTAATGAAGATTTATTATATACCAGCTTCATGGTTGGCACCGAGTCCATAGGAATAATGACAATGATATAATCACAAAGCGGCAGCCATTAAAGTGATGGACGCCAAGACACACATAGTGCCGAGTGCCTGCCACCCTTTCTCCAAGTGTTTGGATGCGCCCATTTACTTGAGGTTGGAAACTTTGTCGCCTAGGTATTGCTGGTCTTCTTGTTCTACATTGCAACTGAGGCAACTGAGGAGTGAAGATTCTCATCCTCCATCTTACCACTAGTCAGTGCAGTGTGAAGATTTGAACTCCTGAAGTCAGACTCCAGACCTCTCAATCTTGCTTTCGGAGCATGTGTGTAAACCCTTCTGTACTTAAGTCCCCGGATACCTCTGACTCCTTAAACATGTGAGTGTAGAAACCATTACACAAGGACAGAGGCATGGCTCGATGGGCAAAGCCCTTGCCTCACAAGCAAAGGAAGCTGAGTTCAGTTTCCATCCCATGTAAAGCTGTGGGGTGGGCATAGTGGCCCATCCATAATTCTAGCTCGGGAAGGCAGAGCATGGGGATCCCCAGAGTTCGAATGACAGGCTCTGGTTTTTTTTATTTTATTTTTTTCTGCTCATACAAACATAATAGAAACCCCTGTCCCCTCCCTCCACCCCTCCCTGGATCTCCCTGTTCCCTCCCCGCTTTGTCCCTTCCTTTCCCCCTCCCTCCTTTTCTCTCAGTGCCCCCTTCCCCTATCTCTGAACCGTCCTTTAATGTGTATATCAAACTTTCCTCTGGGTCCTGCTCTCTGATGAGGTGTAAGGACTCAGTGGCATTTCCTAGAACTCTTTCTTGTGTTCCCCTTAAGTATAGGAACGCTATTGTGACTGTTAATGCCTTGCTCCTAAGGATCCTAGTGCCTTTAGTCCATGCTAGAATTTGAGGGGTCAACGATATGTTGGTCATTGCGCAGATCATGCAGAGTCCACGACAGGCTCTGTTTTAATTAGAAAGCCAGGCCACAACAGCAAGGTAGAAGAGTGATCAAGTGATCCCAATGTCACCTGGCCTCCATAGGCACATGCACTCCTTTCCTTCCTTCCTTCTTTTATTCTCTTCTTCCTCTCTCTCTCTCTCAATCTCTTTCATTAGTGTTTTTTTTATTTATTCAATTGTGCATGTGTGCGTGTGTGCGTGTGTGTGTGTGTGTGTGTGTGTGTGTGTGTGTGTGTGTAGAACCACAGCGAATTCGGAAACCACCATGGACGCCTCCACCTCCTCCTTGTTTACTCTGCCCCGGGATTCACAGGCTCCGCCCTACCAGGACCAGAAACGCAGGCCCCCCCTGCTTCTGCCTAGCGTCTATACGTAGGGTCTAGGATTAGAACCCTGGACCTTCCACCCTCAAGGCAGAGGCTGAACCCCTGAGCCACCTCTCCAGCCCCTCATTTGTGTTTTGAGATTGCATCTCCCTATGAAGCTCATTCAGGCAATAATTGGCTTGCTGCTCCCGCTGGTTCCCAGGGCTGGGATTATATGGCTGCATCTGGCATCTGGCATCTGGCATCTTTTTTTCTTGCAGGAACTTGTAGGTTTTGGTATCTACATGGGTTCACATGTGTGTGAGTGCACACGTGTGTGCAGGTGTTTGTGAGTCTGTATGCATGCACATGGGAAGACCCAAAGTTAACCTCAGCTGCCTTTTATTAGATGTTCTCCACTTTATTTACTGTGGCAGCATCTCTCAATTGAACCCAGAGCTTACTGAGCGGCTAGTCTAGCCAGGCAGCTTGCTCTGGCTCCCAAATGTGGGATCAGCGCCAGTCGCCGTGCCCACCTGGCTTTTCTGTGTGTTCCGTACTTGGGTCCTCACGCCTGTGTGGTAAGCGCTGTATCCAGTGACCGATCTCCCAAGCTTCACCAGGTGCTGATCTTAACGAACTTAAGATGTTTATTTGCTTGCGCTTTGCAACTACCTCACAAGGAAGGTATTATTATATCCCTGATCTATCATCATCATTATTCTGTGTAGTTGGTGCCAGCCATGGAGTGGGTATTTAATAGGCCTTTATTGAACTAAATTAAAGATGGCACCTGTCAAAGATAACCTTATCATCTATGGAGAATGAAAACAGATGATCAAGACAGGAGGAAACTAAGGTGTGGAGATCACTCGACCTGACACTGATACAGTGAGGCCCCAATCCCAGCGCACTTGGTACCTGGGCCTTCACTCTTAGATGATAACTCTGCACCCTAACATTAGCAAGATTCTGAAGTCAAAGTGGGGACCTCCAGTTCAGGCCGTGAAACTCCAAACTTACGATAGTTAAGAACGAATTTCCCGGACCCTCAACTGTTTATGTTCACGGTGTCTGATTACCTTGGAATTGAGTGAACTATTAGCCAGCAACATTTCCAGCAAGCACATCCAGAGTGCTCGAAACAAGACTGTTGACCACCAGAGCCACGTGACTCCCGAATCTGGCCTCTGAGTTGCTCTCTATGGTGGCAGGCGTCAGAAGCAGGAAGGGAGTGGTTCTCCCCTTTATGTGGTTGGCTTCAGAGTATAACTAGGTGGAGTCAGGGAGACCCTGGTGGAGTGGTGGGTGAGAGCCCAGCTCATCACTCCCCACACTTCATAGACTAGATTGTTTCTGTCCCTAATTTCATACTTAGACCTTAGAAGACCGAAAAGCAATGAGGTGTACCTATAGATTTTGGTGTGTCTCTGCTAAAATGGAAATATGTGGGAACATTCACCCGTTAGGTTGCAACTTCTTAGATAAATATCCCTAACTTAATGATAATCTGTAGGCACTAAAGAATTCAGGCTAGAGTTAGAATTTCTACGGTCTAAAATGTACATCTACTTGGAATTTGGAAAAATCAGTAGAGCCCTAAGGCCCTCATTTTCTCATGTGCTCGATAGGGTAGATCTACCTGGCTGTGACATGCTTCAGCAAACAAGTCGTGGTCTTACATCTCTTCACTCTACTGCCTCGGTCTGCTCTACAGAAGCAGACACATCGGGTCTTTCTCATTCTAAACACAACTATGTCTTAGGTGCTCCAAACAATGTTCAGTATACAGATGAGACACCAAACGAATTGTGCGAAAATATAATTCCATTCCTGTGAAAAAAGGTGTAAGGAGGAAAAGACACCCTCATGGACCAAGTCAACTGCAGGTCAAAAGGTGACCATCTTGGCCCAACTCATGTCAGCTCCCAGGCAGTGATGCTCCTTGAGCTGCTACTTTGCTTGTCCTGACCCCTTGGCTTTAGCTGCTTCTGGCTCAAGGTTCTAAACCTCTTGAACTGCAGTTTAATAAAGCCCAGGAGGTCGTATCCCAGCAGCCAGAAGTACAATGCTGCACACCAAGGAGACAGCTGAGAAACCAGGATTTGAGTTTTCAACATTTCCTCCTGCTTTCACTTCTAATAAATATTTAAGTGAAATGGCATTTAACTTAACGTGATGACTATATAACTTTAATAGTCATCTGTTTATGGCAGTACTTTCAGCAATTTTTTAGTTAAGAATCTTTGGCTCATAACCAAAATGCACTGAAAGAAAAGCACCTTCCTCCTTCTATAAATTTCTGACTCTGGATTCTCTCTTGGAATGTTATTCCTCCATTTTGCTGTGTTCTGAAGAAGAAGAGACAGAAGGGGAAGGAGGAGGACGAGAAGAAGGAAAAGGAGAAGAAAGAGGAGGAGGAGAAGGAAGAAAACAAGTAAAAAGTACAGGTGGAATAAGGACCCATTGCATTTGAAACTTGCTTTGCATGATTGATTTCATAAGACAAATTGGAAATTAGGGTGAATAGAATCATAGTTCCTTAAAGATGTCTGTGTTCTGAATCCCAGAACCTGCCTCACATGCCACAGAGGCATTAGGCTGATACGAAGAATGAAGGTTACTATGCAGCTGTATTTAACAGGGAGCGTTTAGCTTCATTTATTCAAGCAGGCTCAGCATACATTCCAGTGTCGTTGATGGAGGAAGAGGGAAGCGAAGCTGACATCAGAGGGACAGCAAGCATCACAGGGCTCAACCTGGCAGTGCTGGACTGGAAGATGGAGGAAGGAGACTTTAGCTGCGGATTCTAAATGGCCTCTGAAAGAGGAGGATTCTCCCTCAGATCCTCTCAGAAACCTCGGTGGCAGCCCAGTGAGCCCCATGGCAAACCTGATCTCCAGAACTCTCAAGTAAAACCTTTGGGTTGTTTGAAAGCACTGGGTCTGTGGTCATCTGTTATAGTAGCAAAGGAAAACTCATACTGAAATGGTACCACGTTCTCCTTCTAGACAGACATCAGGTTCATCCTCTTTTCCTTTATGGATATGGGAAATCTCAGTTACATGAACCACAGCACAGAGCTTTGGATGCATTTGTAAGTTTTCATAGAAGCATTTTTTGGTAAACAAGCACGTAATAGATTCTAAGTATTCCCATCAAAATGGGAGGTGAGGTGCTCACAAGGTAGACGTAACCTTCTGATGCCCAGCCCTTTTGCAAGAATGGAGGGAGGGGAAACATACTTAAGGTCCTAAAGCTCAAGTTGTCTATTGAGAGAACAGAGTTCATCTCTGGGCATTGCCCACCCAGCAGGGCGGGCATGCTGCACTAGCAGAACTGACCCCCACGAGTGAGATCAGACTTGAGTCCTGCGGTAAACACTAGACCCCAGGAGCACTAGATGATTTCTAAATTCCACTGTCCTGCTTCTTGTGTTCATGGTGCGAAGCAACTTGCACTTTTTGACATGCTCTGGCTAGCAGAGACGCCGAGAGACGGCCAGATGACTCAGCTTTTGGCCGGGGACCAACGGTCTCCGCATGGAGTCCTGCTCTGATTTTCTGAAGAACAATGTTTAACCCAGCCCCGTGGCACTGTGACAGCTGACGTCACCCATTAATCATAGCGACGTTGCTCCTCCCCTATGCTAAAAGGCTTTTGAGGTGAGCTAGAAAATGGTGATTGTGGATGTGGCCCATCTCCCACACCTGGGCCACAGACCAGAGTGACCACAGCTGCCCACGGGGAGCCTTCCCCTCCAGCGCACCGGGAAGCCTAACGCGGCGAAGTTCCCTTTATTAACAGCTTTTTCAATAGTTAGGGTGACATCTGGGGTGTCACTCTGCTGCTCCCCTCTGTTGTGTGTAGCTGTCAGAAATCAGCACTCCAAACAAACCACACTGCATTCCTCTGGAGAGCATTTCTTTTTAATGCCCTCCTGTGATTTTTGCATGTATGTGCAATGAGCTGCAAAAACACGCTTTCCTTGCCATTTCTTAGATATTTTAGAGCGGTACATGGAAAAAACGCATTTTTCTCGCCATTTGCCATTTCTTAGAGATGCATGTTTCTGGACTATGATGACGTTATTAGTTCTGTGACTTCTGAGTTAACCAGATCCTGGGCAGCAGCATATCCTGCCCGAACTTGTTTTCAGAACAGACCTAGCAAGGATACTAAAGGACTGACCTGTATTCGTGTCCACTATAGAATGGTCCCTCCAGACTTGATCTTGCATAACAGCGTCCCTTGGACCCAAAGAAAGCATTCATCATCTGTCTTGAAAGAAATACACGAATTAAAAAAGTGAAAGTTCACGTGTTCCTCCATACTTGTGAGAGGGAGTTAGGAGGATTTGCCTGAGGAACCTCAGCTTGTATGTCAAAGTGCTCGAACTCTGGTGAATAAAGCTGACAAATCAGAGAGGACTTTTAAAGCAATGTGGAGAAGCAAGCAGAATCATGGGGAAATGTTCACAAAAAGCAGGTTTTGGCTTTTCCTGAAGGAAATTTAGTGTGCTCACTGTAAAAAGAAAGAGAAAGAGGAAGGAAGGAAGGAAGGAAGGAAGGAAGGAAGGAAGGAAGGAAGGAAGGAAGGAAGGAAGGAAGGAGAGAGGAAGAATGAAAAAGAAATTATAAAGGAAAGAATGGAGAATGAAGTAATAAAGAGAGAAAAGAAAAAGAAAGAGGAAAGAAAGAAAGGAAAGAAAGACAGTAAAAAAGAAAGTAAGAAAGAAAGAAAGAAAGAAAAGAAAAGAAAAGAAAAGAAAAGAAAAGAAAAGAAAAGAAGAAAAGAAAAGAAAAGAAAAGAGAAGAGAAAAAAACCAAGGAAACTGTTTAAAAGAAAGACATGGAGCCGGGTCCTTTCGGAACCAGGCAATAACATGGCCGACCAGGAATCATCAGCCACAAGAGGCTCAGTCAAGCTGTTCACAACATACGTTGGATGGAGTTCACACATGCTTCTGCTGTGAAGTCGCTTTTCCTGGTCCTGTTTGTCTTTCCATGTGTTTGCGCTGAGATTTCTGGGCACCCCCTGCTGTTCCTGGTATGTGACCTGTCAGCTCTGCTTGCCTGCAGGAGTAGGCTGCAGTTCTGAAATGAAGGAAGGTGCCGGAAGAGCAGGGAGAGGGTGGGGACACGTGCTTGAATGATGGTTCTGGAAGGGATGGAAGTGAAGGAGGATTGGGTATGGCTCTTGTGACAGTGGCCTTACAGTCCATGCTGGCTTGTTCCTGTTCTTCTCTGTGCTGGTCTTACTTTCTGGTCACCACTTGGTTTAGGCAGTGTTTTCATAATCAAGACATGGCTGAAAGTGCTGGGCGTCACTCACTGGGTAGTTTGTTGTTCCAGCCCTAACTGGTAAGTCAGTATCCTTCCTTCCTTCCTTCCTTCCTCCCTTCCTCCCTTCCTTCCTTCCTTCCTTCCTCCCTTCCTTCCTTCCTTCCTTCCTCCCTTCCTTCCTTCCTTCCTTCCTGCCTTCCTTCCTCGTTTCCTTCCTTCCTCCTTCCTTCCTCTCTCCCTCCCCCTTCCTTCTTCCCTCCCTCCCTTCCTCCCTTCTCCCTCCTCCCCTCCCTCCCTCCCTCCCTCCTCCTTCCTCCTTCCCTTTCTCCCTCCCTTTTCTCCCTTTCTCCCTCCCTCCTCCCTCCTCCCTTCCTTCCTTCCTTGCTTGCTTCCTTCCTTCCTTCCCTCCTTCCCTCCCTCTCTCCCCCCTCCCTTCCTCCCTTCCTCCCCTTCCTCCCTCTCTCCCTCCCTCCCTCCTTCTTTCTCTCTTCTTTCCTTCCTCCTCCTCCCCCTATTTCTTTCTCTGCCCCAGTCAAGGACTAGGCCTTCTCCAGAAATTACTCCATAACATGTCATTAGTATGTTCTTCCCAAGAGGCCCAACCAGTGATCGCCACTAGGCCAACTGCTTGAGCTAATGTGTATGTTGCTTAAACCTTGGTTGGACTAAAAGGGACCTTGGTACTCTGAAGGTCTCTGTTTGGTACTGTGTCAGTTCAGATGACTTCCGATACTTTGCTGACATGACTTATCAAGAGTGACATGTAATTCATGTCTCCATGCACATTCAAATAAATTGGTGAAGGGAAAATAATTAAAACTTCCTCCTAAATGGTCTAAATTCTATTTTATATACTCCTGTCATCTTAAACTTGGACACATCCTAGAATGGTTTTTCAAAGAGAAACGATTTGGGGTCACATCAAGTCCAAGAACTTGGATACATAGTATGGACTTTGTAGGACTCACAGGGTTGAGAACTTTGAATATAAAATCTCACAAAAAACAAAAATTCATAAATGCTCCCAGAAAGTTTTGAAATCGAGTCTAGAAAATAAACCTAGAAAGAAGTTGGGAAGGGAGGGGGGAAAGCACAGAAGCGGGAGGGAAGGAAGGAAGGAAAGGAAGGAAGGAAGAAGGAAGGAAGGAAGGAAGGAAGGAAGGAAGGAAGGAGGAAGAGGAAGGAAGAAGGAAGGAAGTAAAGGAGGAAGGAAGGAAGGAAAGGAAGAGAGGGAGGGAGGGAGGGAGGGGAGAGAGAGAGAAGAAAGGGAAGGAAAGGAGGAGGAAGAGAAGTAGGGAAGAAGGGGGAAGGGAAAGAGAGGGAGGAAGAAAGGAAGAAAGACCTGTATCCATACTGAACAGATTTTTTTCTTGCAATTATCCTTTAAACAATACAGCTTAGACAATTTACTACCCATTCACACCATGCTATTTATCACAAGTCATCTAGATATGACTTACAGCACACTAGAGGATGTTCCTAGATTTTATGCAAAGATGCACTTTATATAGGGGCCAAATGCAGACATCTGCACAATGTTGGTATGTGCAGGGTCTTGGAGCTGACCCCCCTCCATGGAGAGACCCTGATGACTACAGTTGCTGCTGTTGTTGCTGTTGTGAGTCAGACTTAACAAAGAAGAAAACAACCTTGTTTTACATGGATGCCCTCTACTGTCTTTCTAACAGTCCATTCCTTCTATTCCTCTGGATCGATGTAAAAGCTGATACAAATTTGTTTTCTTATCTTCCCACTCAGTTCAACAGCAAAGCAGGAATTCAGAGCCTTCTTAATATGGGGAAGAGTGAAAAACACAGAGGCCACCGTCATTCCTGAAGTTGTGGCAAGCTGCATGCCCTCATCCAAATCACAATGGAGCTGCTCCCCACCTTCCTCACGTGTGCTTGGGACCATCCTTACCTGCTTCCCCAGCCCTCTGTTAAGAGTCCAGTACACTCAGGGCTCACACAATCACTCAAGTTCTCGACTGAGTGACGTCTTGGAAGAATGTTCCATGTGAGTCCAATGTTTCCAAGCAGGATCCTGGAATTCGGGAGGTAGGCAGGTGTCATAGTGAGGCACAGGTGCCAACTTGACAGTTGAGGGTTTGAGCTCTGGGTACATTTGTAGAGAATTAGTGGTTGACTTAGGCCCAGAGCAGACCTGCAGGAGATTGTCTAGCTGATGGGGAAGGCCCAGCCCATGGTGGCTGGGCGGGGGGGACTAGGCCCTGGAATAAAATACAGACAGCTGGTTGAGAGAGTTGGCATCCTTTTGTACACTTGGCCAGACATGCTGTTCTGGCAAATAAGGATCGTCCCTCTCTCAGCCATTATGTAGAGATGGTGTGGCCAGTTCCCTCGGCCCTGGTCTTGGCATGAGCTCTCCTGTCAAGCTGGACTGAGAACTATAACCAGGTAATCGTAAGAGTCAATAAATCCCTTGTTCCCTTAAGCTGTTTGATGATCACTTATCAGCAGCCATGCAGGCGAACTGCAGCAGCAGGGAAGATGAACGAGAATGATCTCTGATCCTGAACTTGCAACACTTTCCTCAACACTGCACATCATCCTAGCTCCTTCTGTCTTCCTAGCATCCCTCAAAAGCAGACAGTCGGAAACACTCCTATTTTACAGAAAAGGCAGTGGAGAATGAGACAGATGTAGCCTGATACAAGTCACAGCCACCTGTGAGTGTCAAATCTAGGACGACCAGGTTGGTTTCTCCAGCAGTAAGAAATAAAGGGAAAAGCAATCAGGGAAGAACATCACTCAATCCTGCTTTCTACCACTTATTGCCTGTATGACTTGGGGAAAAATCCCGACCTAAGGAGGACTCAGGTCCCTCATCTGTCAAAGGCAATCCCCTCCACACAAGAAGCTAGAGGGTACACGGTAATGTGGGACCCCTACTGTTTGGCGTAGAGATGGGGAGGATGTTGGCATCGTGAGCACCTCATTCCCTGTGACATCCAAAGCCACGTGGGACCTAAGCAAAGAGGAGGGCCTTGCCCACACCCCAGTGGCCTGCAGTCCTCCTCTGTCATGCTTCTGAACCAACCAGAGAGAGCTCACTCACAGCTGCGGCGACTTCCATGGAACATTTTAAATCCCATTCTGGTTGAGATCACCTCTGCTTGGCACCCTCCCAGGCCTCTAAATTGACTGGCAGCAGGTCTGAGTGTGAGCGGTACCCTGGCTAATAAAGAGGCATGACTTGTCCAGCCTGATGCTTCATCTGTAGGCTCATGATTTAAGGCTCTGGGACAACAATGATTTAACGATACATGTCTGTTTCCATGAACAACACATCCATTTCCATACCTAGTCATCCCTGTCTTGTCTAGGTGGAAGCAACACAGGCGAACTGATGCCAAAGAGGGAGTCAGTAACCAACACTTCACAATTATTGATATTTAAATAGTATCCTATCCCTCGCTCTTATTTAATGCATATGGCAGTGATCTAGAAGACAGATAACCTGTCATCTGCTCTCCAATCTCCTTGGGGAATGCTTGAAAGACTTTAAGGGAGAAAAATGGGGTTGTCTGCTCGTTTGGCTTATCCAAACTGCTACTTCCTTTCACCTAAATGGATAATCAAGACATATCAGTAGTTAATTGAACAGTGCTATACATATAGATGGGATCCACTTGAGTTGACAAATATTGACAGTGCCAGGAAGCTGAGAGGGTCCTGGACATACCAGAGGAAGAAGACAGTCTCCGCTGTCAAGGGAGGCAGTCCAGGGTAGAAGGCAGATTACAAAGGCAACTAGAAACTAGAAACTGGAGCTTGGGCAACATAGATGAGGGATTTGGGGTTCAAAGATGAGACCCGAAGGGTGCACAACCATTGAGTAGGGGCGGAAAAGAAAAATGAGAGGAAGTTGTCCTGCATCACAGAAAAAACAGGGCAAAACTCCATTTATTTATGTCTTCCATTTATGTGTGTATATGCATGCATATGTGGGCGTGCAAGGGCACATGCAAGCACACGTGCATGTGAGTGCATTTGTATGTAGAGGCTTGAGGCTCATATGATAATTGTCCTTGATTGCACTTTCCACCTTACTCTTTTTGATGCTGTCTCACTAATTACATCCAGAGTTCACCTCAGGGACTCGTCTAGCTATTCAGCTTGCTTTGGAGATTCCCGGGCTCCAAATTCTGGGACTGGAGTTACATAGACGGGCTACCACGCCCAGATAACGCAGTGTGGGGAGCCAGCCATCAATGCTATACCATAAATGCAGCGACTCCCACTCGCCCCACCAGATCGTTTATCGCTTGATCAAGAGCTGAGGCAGCCCCAGCTGCTTCACCTTCTGCCCACAGTGCAGGGGCCAGCAAAGCTGTTCTGCCCAGGGACCACTGACAGTTTAGTGGCCCCTGCAAACTCCCCGTAGAAACCACGCCTTCCCGCATGTTGCTGTGACCACACTGCCTCCACCTGTCTCTCTGCATGACAGGAAGGGAAGTTCTACCATCTGTGACCCTCATCAAAGAGTCACAAAAGGGAATCTGTGGGGTCGGCAGACACAGCTGAGAGTCTGGAGAGACAGGGCACAGGGGCGCGCTCCCACCCATGCATGTGATGGTCCCAAGGGGTGACAGGGGTTAAAGTGACAGGGGTTTCTCTCAGAAGAAGAAAGTCATTTGATACAGCGTTATTCTATTTCCAAAAATCAAGCTAATGCAAAGACATGAACAAATAGCCTCGTTGAATAGTGAACCTGAGGGGGTGGGGAGACAGGTCAGTGGGTGCTTGTGACACAAGAAGCATAAGGACCTGCGTTTAGATTCCCCAGACTCACATGAGAAGCTAAGCACTGCACACCTGGAATCCCAGGGCTGGAAGGTAGAGGCAGAACGTTCCCGAAGCCTTGCTGGACAGCCGCTCTAGACGACATGTGCGCCCCGGGATCAGTGAGAGTCAATACTTCAACAATACGGCGGAAAGCAACAAATAAAGACACGTGCTACTGACTGCTAACCTTAGATAGACACACATGCGCACACACAGGCATACATGCAGATGAGAGAGAGAGAGAGAGAGAACGTGGAAAAGAATTTGAAAGCCAAGAATGCCTGGTCCCACCCACCAAGTATCTTTTCCACCCCACCTCTTCTCTCCATTCTCTTAAGCTGCCAGGAAAGGTAAAATCCCATTGCAGCACTAATGAGAGATCTGGGTCTTTGCCCACTAGCACTAAAGTAAGAGTCCTCTGATCTCCAAAGGAAAGTGTATTCAGGCCTCAGGCAACCCCAGGGACTTGGAGCTGTTTTCAACCTTCTCATACCTCTGATTCACCTGGAGAGATTTCTGAATGTAAAGAAGCCACAGGCACATGCCCTTGGATTCAGATTGCAGTGAGCCCGAGAGAGGTCTGGATATGCGGGCCTCCTGAAGTCTCCCTCGGTGGCTCTAATGTATTTTTAAGACTGAAAACTGCCAGGCTAGTGCTAGGGCTCTGGACTGAGAGGAAAAGAAAGGACGGGCCTTAGCTGCGGAGCTGTTACAACATGGCTCCACATATTCATGTTCTCATAGAAGCCACACTGTAAGCTGCTGGGATGTATAGCCCTCTCCTTCGTGTGCAGGTGAAAAATCAAAGGCTCTGGAATTAAGCAAGTTTCCCAATAACAATTGAGAAAAGAAAGAGAGGGAGAGAGGAGAGAGAGAGGAGGAGAGAGAGGAGAGAGAGAAGAGAGAGAGAGAAGGAAGGAAGGAAGGAAGGAAGAAGGGAGGGAGGGAGGGAGGGAGAAGAGAAAGAAAGAGAGAAAGAAAGAAAGAGAAAAAGAAAGAGAAAAAGAAAGAAAGAAAGAAAGAAAGAAAGAAAGAAAGAAAGAAAGAAAGAAAGAAAGAAAGAAAGAAAGAAAGAAAGAAAGAGAAAAGGAGAAAGAAAAGAGAGAGAGAGCAAGTTAGGCCAGTTCAGGTCTGGTCTAAGACCAGCGGTTCACCCACCAGATCACCCAGTGGTGCTCTTTATCACGAAGCCGCACCTCTGTCTCTACACTTTCTGTCTTAAATAAGCCAGGAGGGAAGAATCCTTCCTACCTCCCTCCTGGGGCCTTGGCAAGCCCTGGAAAGACAGAGCATTGAAAGAGTTCATGGGAAGAGAAGTACTAAGATTGACCACTGAGTTTGTTTGGCATCATGACAATGATGCATTGATGACAAGATACTCCAAAAAAAATCAGGATATCGTGCTTTAAAGGCGACTGGCTGCCATAAGTTCATATGCTTAAAACATATGACTCCCAGCTGGGGGTGCTGTTTGGAAACACTGCGGAACCTCGAGGTGAAGCCTTGCAGGAAGGAAGCAGTACACCAGGTGATAGGACCCTGACGTTTTATCGCCCACCCCACTTCCTGTCCTTGCTGTTTCCTGACTGATGATGCAATGGATACAATGTAACAAGTTGGCCTCATGCTCCTGCTGTCCTGAAAACTGCAAGACAACTTAGACCTTTTCTCTCCTAGGTTGTTGTTATCACAGCAACAGAAAAATAACTAAGACCCATTACCTGGCTTTCACAGTGGAGCTTGGTCCACTCACTGATGGGCAGCCCGGAAAAAAGACTAGAGAAAAGAAGATTAAAGAGTAAAAAGATCTTAAATGAAAATACACTCTTTAGAACCTGTACCTTATTATAAAAATCTCCAGGTAGCAAAAAATTAATTCGGCTCTTAGAGAAAAACTTAAAGGGAAGAAAGAGAAAGACATGAAAGAAAAGCTGGCAATTCTGGAAGAAAACATCCGTCTCTCCTGACAGCATTGAAATTGAATGGCGGTGAGCACGGCCCATAATTTCCAGTGAAAGTAGAAGCTATTAAGAAGTTGGGGCACAAGATTAAAATTTAGAATGCTATTTTAATAAAACTCAATCTGACTCGATTTCAAATGGCTGTCATTTTAAGCTCCACCAATTTGAGGGCATGTGATGGATGTGCTTGAGAGATAGGTGACGGGCAGCTCCATTTCGGTAGATGCAGCTAGAGAGAAAGATGGATTATTTGGTCATGAGGAACTAAATAGACTTGAGTGATGAACCAGTTCTGAGACTGTTTTCCTGCCTGTGGAATGGGGACAATTATGCCCCATGAGGAACCCAAGAGACAGAGAATGGGCAAAACCCCAAAGGACAAAAGTAACTATGCGCCCACTATCTACACTATACAGAGTACACCTCTGCTAGGTTCACAGGCCATCTCTTCTGGAAGTTTCTCCTACTCTATTTTTTTAATCAAACTTTTCTAATTAACAAGCAATTGGACTAGTCAATGATATAAAGATATTCAAATGTTACAGAATTTAGAAGCAAAGTGTCTGTCGCATTGTCCTGATCTACCACCCTGAGAGACTTGGATTTTGCTGTGTGTCTATTACATGTCTCACACATAGAGACTGGAGTCTTAATAAATAAAAAAAATGAGTTATCTCATTCAACATACTCCTTGCCCTGAGGAGTGTTGACTTTAGTGAGTTCAACCGAAGATTATTCACCAAACAGTTTGAAATGGTACAAAAGGACAGATAAACAGAGTGCTTCAGAAAAGAAACAGAAATAATAACTCATTGCAATTTTGTCTTTAGAGCTGATTTAAATGGAGCTGGACAGATGGCTCAGGAGTTAAGACTCAGCCTCATTAGCAGAAGGTTCTGAGTTTGGATCCCAGATCTCACGTAAAAATGACAGACAGAAACAGCAGCAGTCTGCACTTCCCGCCCTGGTGGACAGAGCCTGGGAAATCCCAGAGCAAAGCAAAAAGGAGGTAAAAGCAATCCAACATGATTCCGGATGTCACCCTTGGTTTCTACCGGGACAAACTGTGTCCTCTGATGTGCACATGCGCGCGTACACACACACACACACACACACACACACACACACACACACACACACACACAAAATAAATAACTTGAAAGAACTTAAAAATAAAGAATTGATTTAAATGGGGTTTGGAAATGGCTCAACAGTTAAGACTTTTGCTGTTCAAGCACAAGGACCAGAGTTCAGATCCCAGCCCTCCCATAAACGCTGGGTAGGATTAGCAGCTCAGCTACAATTCCAGCTGGGAAGGTAGGGAATGGGAATCCCCAAAGCAAGCTAGTTAGTCAGATTAGTTCTATCAGTGAGATCTGGGTTTGATTAAAGATCCTGTTTCAAAAAGAAGAACGTAGAAGAGCAATTAAGCATGTTTTCAGAGAGCAACCTCAGGCCTTCACAAGCACACATATACGTGTGTATGTATACCTGCTCACATAAGCATGCGCACACACATGCATGCATATCTGCACGCACATATATCCACATTTATGCAAGGATGCATATGCACACACATATACGCTCTAAACACATACACAGGGAAATGGAAAAGGAAATCAATTTGCTATCTTCTTCATCTGTGTTCATTTTCATAGTCACTCCCAGTGCTGCTGATAAACTTTCCTACTTGTCACTTCCTGGGAGCACAGCAAGGTAATATTTCCCTGGTCCCTTTGATATTAGGCTCAGTCCGCCATATGACCCACATTGGCCAATCACATGTCAGCATGTTCTTCATGCTCTCTTCCTTACTACAGTGATAGAGGAAGAACACGTTAAAATGAGGGCTTTAGAGGGAAAATAGAGGCTCCGGGAGCTTAGGTTTTTGATAAAAACTTGAGCAGAATGTGAAGGAGGAGGAGAAGAATATTTTGTTGCAGTGACTGCTGAGATGGGCATCTTATGGGGATCTAGCCTTACCGCCTCAATCGTGTCTCTAAGAGCTGCTTCCGGCTGTCTGCGAGAGAAGCTGAGCCCGAGGGTCTCAGGAATGAAAAAGGAGCACAAGTCTCATCACATTTTGGCCACAGAATGTGACTGATAGCTTTTAAAGATTTCTTCCACCAGAATCCCTCCATTTCTAGAAGCTTCTTGTGTTAGATACTCCTCAGATTCCTGCCTTACGTGTGTCTGCCTGCTTGGGGTCTAATGAAAACGGGGTTGTGCACATTTGGACCGGATCCCTGGCCCAGCGGCACCTTAGAACCGGAGCCTTGGACTGCGCACCCACCAGAGCTTCCTGTCCCAGCTGAGCCACCTCTGCCGCAGCCTCTCCAGCTCCCCGGAGAGTCGCCCCCTTTAGCCAGAGCCCCTTGAACCCCCCCCCCCCGCCATTGCGACCATCTCTCTTCTCATGTCTAGGTCTTTCGTTCCCAGATACCCAGGTTCACATCCCACTTCCTCCACTGGAAGTACCACCATGGCTCTAGCCCACCTGACTCCCCTCCTGCCACCAGCTATGAATCCAACCTCCATGCAATCATCCATCATTGAGGTAGTGCAAGCTCCTTCTTCCAAGCAAGGTGGCGTCTTCCAAGAGGTGGGGAACTCTTTGAGTCTTGATGACCTCCTTGTTGAGATGGGGAGTAGGGCTTAGTTCTGACCAATGAGCTGCCAGAGGCAGTAGATGGATTGATGGATCTGAAGCACTTATCTTGGAGGCTGGCCTACGACTGGTGTTCCAGGTCACTCCTTCCAGCTCTTCTTCTCAACAAAAAGGTTTGCACATAGAGGGTGGGGCCACCTCTTCACTCCCCAGGAAAGATGAACAGGTATGGGACAGAGATATGCATGCCTTCATTATCCACGGGGGCAGTGTCTCCTCTCATTTGGCAAGAAATATCTCACTCCTTTTACGTAGAAGCAGACACACAGCACGCTGTTCCCTCACAAAAGAACTAAGATATTCAATGCATTTGTGGCATTGAAATCTCATCAGGGGGCATGATTAGGAAAAAATGTTTACAAAGACCCCCATATGTGAGCACTAATAAAATAAGAACTGGGACACTAGTCTAAATACTTCTCTGATCAAGACACAGGCGGGTTCTCTTGGGCCCCCAGTTGGCCGAGCTTCTTTGTGGCTGTTTACATTTCTTCTCGCACGTCTCTTCCCAATCAGTAAAACGACATTTGGGAAAATTCTGTCAAGAATTCCTGCCTCCGCCACCCCCTCGCTGGCCTCTCCACTCCATCGCTGATCTAATCTGCTGTTCTCCTGGGAGATGAGCCGTGCGGGTGGCGAAGGGAAAACAAGCACCAAAGAGCTGCCAGACTCTGGTCTTGGAGTTTTCAGACATGACAGATGGAACTGGTTAGTGCCATCGCCAGAAACACTGAGGTGACGTGGAGCTGAGCCCTCTTCTTCCCCCACATCTCCATCTTAGGTTAGCTTAGGCTCTTCTAGGCAAGGATGTGCTGGCAACTTCCAGAAGAAATAACTCTTCCTTCCTCCAGCTGAGGGCTACAGGCACATCTAGGCTTATGCTGGTTTGTTAAAATCTGACAGACAATGAAGTTTATCTCCCCAGAGAGAGGCTCAGGGCTGCATTCTCTGGAAGACGGAAAGTCCAATAAACACCTGCCAGCCTCCCTTGCAGCTATGTATATGGAAGACCACACCACACATTTTTACATGAGAACGGCAATAAGCAAGCACACTCTTCTTTCCCTATTCTTTCCACCTTGAAATAGGCCCGAAGCAGGACGTTGCCAATCTGTAAAAGTGTTGAGATGTCAATCTGGAAACTATAGAGACACTGTTGGAGCACTGCTTATGTCTGTTTCCAGTAGTCAGGGAAATTTTTTTTCCCTTCTAACTAACAGAGAAATCATGAGCGAAAGACAGACTACCCATGTGTCCTCCACTCAGCCTTTACAAACACACCTCTATTATAATAGATGATGTCTTGTACCTTTCAATGTCCAGGGTGTGAGGACTCACAGGTGCTCAGCCATCCTTCAGGTCTCTTCTGCAAAGGACTAAGCATAGCATTTTGCTAGCCAAGCGGTCCTGTGTTCTAGCATGACTTACCACAGAAGCTGTTTGACATTAGGTTTTCTGCCTGTCCAGTGTTTTTACAATGACATGAACTTGATGAGTGCACTTATTTCACAGGATTGCTACAAAGATTGACTGATTTATGTCTACAGCTTAGGCCAAAACCTGACCTGCACCCCACTCTCAATACTTACTAGTTACCATGATGGTTTTCTACTTTTTCTTTGCAAGTCTGTGTCCCGTAAGTTTATCTGTCTTGTTTCAGTGGCATTTTTTCCTAAAGTTTACTTATTCCTACATCGTTCCAGCCCTCCCCCTCTTTCTTTCTCTGTTTCTCCATCTTTACACATGCACCTCTGTGTTTCTCCCGTCCCACTCATCTTCAGTGTGGAAAGACAAAGCCATTCCCAGACTTAGGGGATATAAACATCATTTACAGTCACAGCACCAGGGCATCCAGTAGGCTGGGCTTATTTGGAAACAAGAAGTTTTTATTCTTTCCAAACAACAAACTCTTGCTGTAGCTGCTGAGCTCTGCTAAGGCTATGGGCTTGGGGTCCCCCCCATCAACCCTGAGCCCCAAACCTCTAGAAAGCCACAATAGGCCCCTTAGACACCAAATCTTCCCAGATGAGTCATGTCTCTGAAGACCCCAGAATGACAGGAAAGGGCTCACAGGTTGAAATCAGATCTAAGTACCAGGACCGCCCCTTTTGCACAAGCGTTCTCCTTGCCACACTGAAATCGCCACTGGGAATCAAGTGAGAATAGGAAACGTGCTGACTGTGAAACACTTGAGCCGGGAGTAAAGTATATTCGAACCATTTCTTTGGTCAGTGGAACGCTGGCTTCTTTATTTTTCAGAAGCAGCACTGTGGAGTCGCATCCTCTTCTGGGTCAGGGGAAAGCCCTCCTGTCGGAGCTATCAGCCATGGGTGTTTGAACGGATATGCCATCTCGCTGCTGTACCTGAACGGCTTTGATGGAGAACAGAGACGGGCATGGTGGCATCCTATGGGGAGAAGCCGCTGAGGGATGGGAAGCTGTGCTGGAGACAGGAAGCCAGGAAGAGACCTGCTGGCCTTCTGGGAGAGGGACCCTTTCTAAAGAGACTCACAGTCAGCACTGTCTGCATCGCTAAAGAGTCCCAGGTCCCCTAGCATCATACCTGTCTCCCCCGGGACACCCTAGCAGGAAGTAGAAGAGGATGTGCTCAGCAACAACTCATCTTAAGAAAGTTGATGTGCAAACAGAAAGCAAGCTTATGACCCCCAGTGTCAGGATCCCACTGACCGCGGACCTCCCTTCCCTTTGCCTCTTCCAATGAGGGGGGCAGCTCGGCGATGGAGACTGAGAGTGTGGTTAACAGGTAGGTGACCTCCTCTGTGTGGAGGTCTGTGACTCTCACAGCCACCAGAGCCATAGGACTCTGTCTTCTCATGTCACAAATGACCCAAAGAGATAATGGGATAATGACCTATTGGAGAAGGCATATGTAAGCTCTTGTTTCTGCCTCTTTTATAACCACAGTAGCAACGATATTTTAAAAATCACTTTTGATCAATTAAAATGCATAGCAATTAGTATTCTAGACATAGCATTAAGTTTCCATATGATAACTCATTTAACTACTTTGCTCATTTGCTACTAGTCTACATGATCATTCGTTCCTCTGTTCTGCAGATGGAAGAGCAGATCAAGGGATACTCTTGTGTCCTTATGAACCCACAGTGTAGTGATCTCTGCTCAGTGTAGTGGTCAAGGCCTCTTATCCTTACAAGGTGAGCCCCACACTCATGGCCATTGCCCTGTGTGTCACTGTCGTCTGCTATCGCCATGAGGAAACAACTCAAGTTCACCTTCACACTTGGATGCTCAGGCCACCACCAGAATATTTTGCTCCATGGAAAACCATGAAAAAAAAAAAAAAAAACGAAAGGCATTATTATCTGAGTCCAAGGCTGCTTGCAAACAACAGAGGTGACATGAGGTAACTTCATTTCCCTCCTGTCAAGGGAAAGTCAACAAGGCTGTAATCAGACGCTAATGTGTGCTCCTGCGATTGTGCCCACCACCAGGGTGGCACATAATTGAACCAGTTCTTCATGCCTGAAGGAGCACAGCAAAGTCCTGTCCCTGGCAAGTGTCACTCATCTGGCCAGCTCACACTGTCTTGAATAAAATTCTAAAAGCAGGACCGAAGGGCCGAGGTAAGGACAGAAGTTTGAAGGGAAAAGCCTCGGAAAGCTTCAACCTTGAGGGAGGTCCTTCTTCCCACCCGGACTCGTCATTTCCTTCTTCTAAGACATGGTGCAGCTGGGACTAGTGCCTGTGCCGGTATGGATTCCAAGAAACCCCTGGTGAATGGCGAGGCCAGGTGCTCAGGCTAATGATGGCCCAGATGAGGGCAAGTTCTTTGTTTCTCAATAGTTGGCATCAACAACCTCGCCTCCTGGGCCCTTGGAGTACATCACTTTCCTAGGAACTGTAATCAGCAGAGAGCTGAGTTCATCCAGGGTCTCACAGGTAGTAGGTCGGATCTGGAGGTGGGCGGCCTGCTTCTGAAGCTTCCTCCGAACTAGTGTCCTGCATTGACGAAGTGCTGGACCTCGCCCTGACCTTGGAAGAAGAGGACAGAGAAGAGAGGGGCTGGCAGACTCCTGCCTCACCAGTGGCATTCATTCCTTCGGTGTCTTGCTGCTTCTGTTGCTGTATTTGTTCGTGTGTATATTTTGCTTTGTTGAGACAGGGTCTTATGGAGCTAAGATGACCTCACACTTCCTATGCAGCTGGGGATGGTCTTGAACTCCTGATTCTCCTGCCGCAATTTCCAGGATGCTGAGAATGCATGCACAAGTGACCGTGCCCAACTTACACTTCACTAGGGATTGAACCAAAGACTCGGCCTATACTACACAAGCACTTCACCATATGAGCTACACGCTTGGGCCTATGCATTCCTTGATTTATATTTGCTTTCAAAACTTTATTGCTTAAAAAAAATTTAAATAGGAAGGCACTGACCAAAAAATTGTGCGGGAAATAAAATTCCCAAACCATAAATAGAAGTGCAACACCACAGACCATTCCACAACACACAAAGACATAAATACCAAAGGACTGTTTACTGTCAAAAAATAAATAAACCAACCAAATCACAGTTCCCAGTTGGGACAACCACAGTACCACACACATCTTCCAACACAGTAGGCAGAATTCCTCAACCAACTATGAGCAATATCATCCTCCACCAACTCCCTGGCCCTCTCTGCTGTGTTCACACCAAACAGGCCAACACTCCCGCCAAATCCCACAGAATTTGTCAGTTGGCCCAAGTAGTTCAGGCCCTGAAGTAGCTGTAATAAACTAAGCATGCATATAGTAAGTCCCATAATCACGTTGGAATTCCTAGACAAATATTGATTCCCATTTTTATCATCATCTTCTTGCCAGTTGCTGCTCTGGACACTAAGAATGTAGTGGGAGGGGGGCACAAATCATACATATATGTACCAATAAGATAATTTTAGAGAATAGCAAATATATGTAAGTAAATAAAACTAAAGTCAGGGTAACCCGACGGGAAGGGTTGTGAATGGATGTTACTTTAGAAAGGGGGAAACTAACTTAGAAAATTGTTGAGAAACAGATTTGTTCCGCACTAACCCTTGTGCTCACAGATTTCTGATCCTAAAATACACAGGAGATAGAACTGAGACCCTCGATAAACCGGTGAAATGAGTCCTGTGAAGACACGGAGAGCTACTCCTCAGTCCAGGGCCCACTCCTCAGTCTAGAGTGGAGGGAATTTCCGACATCTGGCTCTTCACTAGCCCCACCAGAGTTCCCCTCAGCCCAGAGGGACACAGATCTGAGTGCAAAAACCGAGCCAGGCTTAGTGGAAAGTAATCCACTGAATACAAGCAGAGAGACCACAGAGTTTTTCCAGTGAGTGACCCTTAATTGTAGTTCAATGAGAGGTGAGAAAATCAGGTGAAAGGAGATGTGGGAAGAAGGATCAATCTATCTACCAAGGACACTTTGTACTAAGAACAGGAAAAGATGAATTCATTTATGAGCTACAGTGATTTGCTACTAGGAGGACTAATTATTTTGAAGCTCATTTGTCCCCAGAATCAATCTTTATTTAACTGCTCATCCCTCTCTGGAAAGCTCAAAGAGTTCTTCTTTCTTCTTTTCTACATCTTTATCTTTGTTGTCTTCTTCTTTTTATGTCTTCTTCTTTGCTTGCTTTCTCATCTTTCTTCCCCTCCTTCTGTTCCTCTCCTCTTTCTTCTTCCTCTCCCTGTATCTCTCCTCTTCCTTCCCCTCCATTTTCTTTTGTCCTTCTTCTGTTCCTCTGCCTCTTCCTCCTTTTTCTTTTCTCCTCCTCTTCCTCCTTCTTCCTCTCTCTCTTTTGCTTTTTGTCTCTCCCTCTCTATCTTCCTCATCTGTTCTCCTTCTCCTCTCCTTATCTTTTTCTCCTCTTTCCCTCTTCCTTCTTTCTCCTCCTCTTTCCCTTCACCCCTCTCCCTTCTCTCTAGATCTTTTTGGTAAGCTCCAAAGTGTTCCAAGTGTTCCCTTTGCCTTCTTTAGATGACACTGTCCCTCATCTATGATGAATTACTTTCATCATCCTTTGTCATCACTGTCTCAAAAAGTATGTCACATACTGATGGATTTACTTTGGGAAGCCCTGGATCTCCCACAAGAATATAGGGTGAGTAGATGCCAGGCCCCAGCCTGCCTCCACTGGCTCTCCTCCAAGCAGACCAATGCCAGAGAACAGATAGGGACGCAGAGTAAACAGGAAGACATTGAGAATGAACACACACACACACACACACACACACACACACACACACACACACATGCATTTTACAAATGGGGAAACTGAGGCATGGTGAATAATTCAGCAACCTGCTCAAGGTTTCACCTATCAGAAATTAAAGCATGCAGGATTTAAAGCCAGATGACCTGGTTCTAGTTTATGACTCAGGTCTTAGAGGATAAGTGTTAATTAAGTGAATGGATTAACTCAGTGGTTGCCTTGGGGCTCCTGCCTGGCCTCCAGGATTGGTGTCAGCTTTTTCTGAACCCCTAAAAATAAATCTTTTTCACAGCTGAATCTCCCATCGGCCATGGCCACCGGGAGCCCTGACTTATGCGTGGCACTCAGAATCATATTCCACTTCCCAGCTCCGCCCTGCCAGATGGAGCCTCGACTTGAATCATGGTCCTTGTGAAAAGGAAAGTTACACTAAAGATGCAGCAGGAGTGGCTTCTGGCTTGAGGGGTCCAGAAAAGCCCAGTGTTGTTCTTCTGTCCAGCAACAGATTCCATTAAACACACACACACACACACACACACACACACACACATGAAGTTAAGATACAAAATGAGTACAGCGAAGCGCCAGTAATAGATGCTAGGATGGGAGGAGACCAGAAGCGAAGTGCTTTGTCCTACTTATGTGGCAGAGTGGAGAAGTGCCCGGGGATTGAGTCAAGGAGGACTGTCACCAGCGCAGGTCCATAACCAAGCACGCTTCTCCTGCAGCACGCTGCTCCAGCCTCCGTGACCTCACTGTTTCTACCTGGCCTCACCGAGCACAGCTCAATCCGCATGTCGTGAACAACACATGGCACACAGTATTGTTGCTTGGGAAACACAGCCCGAAAGGATGTTGGGGGATCCTCACTCCCCTACTTCACCCCAGTCTTCAAGCCTCTCCCCTGTGATTTCTAGGTAGCATCTCCATCCCCAGGAACCATATATGGACTCGTGTGGTGGCATCTTGGATATATTCATGTATTGGTGATCTTGGCTACTTATTACCATTCCCACGTACATCAGGGATGCACTCCAGGGCCCTGAGGCGAAGCAGGAAAAGCAGGGATATCACAGAGACAGCGCCATGACAGAACAGCAGGACCCGTTCTCCGCCCCTCCCCCACAGAAAGTGAAGCGCGCAGCAGCCTTTCTCACTGACTTGTGAGACTCCCCCAGTCATGCAAAGTCAAGTGTGCTTTCACGACCAATATACAAAACATCCTCACTGCTCAGCCCGCCCAAATCCCTCGTCCCTTAAAAATCCACCTTCGCTCCTACCCACGATTCTGAATGTCAGTTTAGGAAGGAGGGCACGCTCATCCTCTTGGACGGTCCTTCCTGCCTGCTCCAGTGCCTCGGGGCATTTGCTTCACCCCTTGTCCCTCAGATTAAAGAAGGGCCCCCTGCTTGGAAACTGTTAGCTGGAGCTTTTGTGCGGGATTCAGAGGAGGACTATGTCCTGAAGTCTTCTTCCACTGCTGTGCCACCCAACAATGAGTTAGAGGAAAAGCTCACTGCTTCCTCTGGCTGTCTGACCAAAAAGCTTCTCTTGTCCTCACCTGGACTGCTAAGTAGATGAATGGGTTCATAGGCCCTGAGTGCGGGCAGCCCCCAGCCCCAGCTCAGCACCCACTCAGGCAAGCGCGTGACAGAGTTAACAGACCCAATGTGCAGGCGACACAATCATCCTAGCAAAACAGAACTAGACGTCTGTGACATCCTCCTGCGATAGTAAAGTAGTCCTCAAGTCCACATTGCCAAAAGCAATTAAAATACGCACCACGCGGACCTGCTAGTCCGAGAAAGTGGCCACTGTACACTGCTGTGCACCTAAAGAGGGAAGCAGAGGCCATTTTCATAGAGCAGCTGCCAGGACTTGAATGGCAAGGTCCCAGCCACAGTGTAGTTTTATGATCTTGAGCGAGTCACTGGAGCTAACGGAGCCTCTGTTTCCCCATTTAAGAAGTTGGAGAATATTTATCTGGTGAATGGGTGTGGACAACGACACTTGCCATGCAGGCAAAAGGACCAGAGTTCAGAGCCTCAGACACTGCATTTTTTAAAATTTTTTATTATTATTTATTCAACTGTGTGCATATGCGTGTGTATGTGCGCGCACACATGTGTGTGTGAGACACTGCATTTTTAAGAAAAAATGTGCTATGAGTGTGGAGGCCCATTTGTAATTCTAGGCTTGGAAGGCAGAGTCTGGGGATCCTCAGAGGCAGAATAGGGGCACATTCAGGATTTTCTTAGAGACTCAGGCTCAAAGCAATAAGGTAGGAAAACAATTAAGGATGATTCTAGACATCACGCTTAGGTCTTCACACATACCTATACTAAAATGCACACACACATATTCATGTACCTGCCTATATGCAAACACATCTACATATATACACATATCCAGTGTGTGTGTGTGCATTAAACATCTTTTCCTTGAATAACTGAAGGCACCACCAATGCGGGCTAACACATAAGAAGGTATTCCAGTCCAGAAACTGTACCAAGCATAGTTAAAGTAGCTCATTTCCATGATCACTCTATGAAATAGATGCTTTCTGTCAACATCCTTTACAGATGAGGAAACTCAGGCATGTTATGGCTAGACAGCTTGAGCAAAGTCACAAAATTCTGAAAACATAAAGTGATGTTCACCTGATGGCGTACAAACTTTATTCAGATGAGGGCCAATCCAAGCAGGTATACACTGAATTGTGCTCTATAGTTTCACTGGGAATCATTGGGAAAAATAGGGAGGCAGCCAGGCCCTTTGTTTGGGAACTTATATGGTTTTTGGTTTATCAGTGTGAATGGGACCAATCATGAGGCCCTCACACACACATACCAAATTGGAGGGGACTAGCATGCCTTGCCGTATGATTCAAGATGTTGTGTGTCTGAGCCCTTAAGACTAGACAGAACCACCCACTATCAGTTCTTGGAAATACTGAATATACGAGGTGAAGGGAGACAGCTGGAAGAAGAGAGCAACCATATTCTTCTCCATGACTGTGATCCTCTGGTCCAGATCAGTCATTGTCTATCTGCCTGCCAATCTGAAGGTCCACGAGCCACATGCTGGAAGAGAGGCTCAGAAAGTCCCAGCAAGGGATAGAGCCAGAGAAAGCAGGCCAGCCTGGCCCAGCTCTGGGGAGCCCCAGGTCAGAGTTTACTGGGAGCCCGTAGTAGCCCTTTTAACACAGGCGTGGGAAGCACTTAGGGCGATGAGAGCCATGGGTCCTTTCTCAAGCAGGCTTTCACGTTTCTGCTCACCTCACCAACAGGCTCATGAAATATGCTTCTGCGATTCCCTTAGCTGGTAAGTACTGGAAAGAGAATATTGAGCATTCCGGCAGGGATCTGACAGAACAGTACCATCCGTGTTCATTAGGCACAGAATTTCCTGAGGACTCCTAGAAATTGCCCCAATTAGGCAAAATTAAGTGCTTCCGTTCTAAAGGGAAGCTGACACTGTTCTTTGGAACACATCCCTACATTGCTGGCTTCGTTTAAAAAAAAATTTTTTTTTAAAAAGGAATTCCAGACAAAAGCAGCCCCGCCCCCTTCTCTCTCTC